>APFE031117096.1:117132-132001 GCA_000404065.3 Pinus taeda
ACTATTTCCAATTGTTGTGGTGTTGCTATAAAGAAGGTGTTGCTCTTTGTATCCTCATAATGTGCTATCATTTCCTCTCTGAAAATTGACCACGTAACAAGTTTTTTACGAGAACAAAGCCCTTTATACCATAAAATTGATCCGGTTCTAAATATGAAGATGCAATACATACCTTTTGTAACAGTGGTACACCATGTAGATCAAAATATTGCTCCATCTGACGTATCCAATTTACCGGATCATTGCCATCAAACTTCCTCATCTTGCTTTTTCTTGATTTTAGGAGCACAACCTTGAAATAACTCTAACTCTTTACTTTCAGATATTTAAGTTCTGAAATTGTGACTTATAGTAGCCGTCTTTGTTCTCTTTCCAATGCCACAAGTCTGACCCAAATTGGATTCTCAAAGGAAGAGTTATGCGAAATCTCCCACAGTGACTTGATTATAGACTAGTTCAGTAGAGCGAACTTGTACAACATGCTACGAGTCACTGTTTCGACCTTTGGATCTGAAAAATGCACAAAAGAAACTAAAGTTCGTCCTCTTTTTGTACCTTCTTACGAAATTTCAATCTGATTCTTAGAGAGAAAGTTATGATACTTTTCCCCAGGTCACCTGTTTTGAATGTAATTCAGGAGTCTGCAAAAAGACCAACTTCCTCAGATCATATCTCTGCAAATATCACGCGAAAGAATTTGAAATTAGGACCCAAGGTTCAGCACGATTTCTTCTCAAATGGGTTTTTTTTGCGACTTCTGAAACATCACAGAAAAAAAGTTATAGCGAAAATTCCACGATGACCTGTTTGGAGCAGCGAAACCCTAGGACCAAAGCTTTGATTACCAAATGTTATGAAACTAGCTCAAGAAAAGATAGAAAGATAGATTCAACGACTTGGAATTCAGCCTCTTCGAGGGGGCAACCTCCTTTACATTACATAAATGAACAATTCTTGGATGATACAAATGAAAATACCTCCTTTCTATATATAGGAGTCTAAGGGGTCATAATGTAATCAGAGCCAACATAACAATAATAATGTAAGGGCACAATAATAACAATGGTGGGCTTCTATGGGGCACAATAGTGACCATATGGGCACTACATGGGTACATCAATATAATAAGGGGGTTGTACTAATAACAATAAGGGGTTACACTAGTAGTATAGGGGCCTAACATGTAGCTAGATAAAGACATTAATAAAAGTTGATTTTAAAATATCTTGTATCTGTTCTATATTCTGGTTGATGCGTCTATTTATGGTTTATGATTATGCCTATGTCTATTATGTTAACTGGTAATTGAAGCATTATGTAGCCTTAAGTAATTTAATATCTATAATAATATTAAGCACCATAAGGGTAAATTGCTCTTGTGCTCGTATTCCCGCGAAGGTAGCTACTCTGAACAGATGGTTCCATGGGGGTAGCGCAACTTGTAGGATCGGTTTGCAAACTTCCAAACATCATCAAGATATCCCCAGGGTGTGGAAACCTGGTTCTGGCACCCTCCCGTACTACCTTGGGTGAGACCTTAGTTCGCACTCCACGGATGGTTGCTGAAAGGGCCCAAGTCACTACTCTTTCCAGTGATGTCTACGAGATTGCTTCCTTTAATCGGCAACTACAAAATTCGGTGAATTAAATTAGTCGTGATGAGAATCAGCTCTTCCATCCACTAATATCTATTATATACTAGACATAGTAGCTGCCGGATGACAAATATTGTGATAGGTGCATGGTGGTAGTGGGGTATCCACCGCAGATGAAGTAACCCTGCCTTCTCCACACCTCACAACCATTTCTGTTGTCGTAGTTTTTCTGTAGCCAACTATGGGAACTTCTCACTATCTGCAAGGTCCAAGTCTCTGAATTTTATATTCAATACCTATCCCAGCGGCAGACTGTCAAACCTGATATCATCTAGAAGATGCGGTGTTTGGAGTGCACTCTTCGTGGCCTCCACGTCTTTTGGTATCTCGGTTGTCCCTTTCTATGGGGGAATGTAGGAGGGTAACTCTATCATTGTCATCTTTGCACACGGGTTCAACGTAGTGCACTCCTTCAGCTAGATCCAGTGACACTACTATATGTAGGGAATTTTTCTCGAAAGTCATCTTTCACTTCTTCAAGTTGATGACCCCATTCATATCCGTAGCCCAATATATCCCTAACAACATGGGGTAAGGGTTACTGTCATCCACAATCTCTATTACCTCAAAGTCCGTCTGCATACTCGCACTTTCAATATCCACTGTTACCCCTTGTAGTCTTCCCATGGGCACAATATTTTGTTGGTTAGCCATCTATAATTGAATGGGAGACCACTGTAGCATGGGCCAGCCCATTTGTTCCCAAGTCTATTTTGGTAACACACTCGCGTCCGAACCCATGTTGAGGACTGCCTGATCCATCTCATATTCACTAATTTTTGTCATTAACTACATTTTCCTTCTAGTGTGTAGAGCATGTGTCCCCATCTTTCAAACTACGTGTGGTTCCCCTGATCCTGAGCACCTAGTGATCAGCTCTTGGAGTCCCTTAATTTCCTTATCATCCTATAGCAGCTTCATGCATGTCTCTAAGAAGGCAGTAAGCATAGACGGAACCATTCCCGAATCTGGTTGATCCTTACTACCTGAGGTAGAGGCATCCTTGAAGCCCTTCGTAGCTTTTGTAACCATTTCCTTCATGTGTTTCAATTCAGGCTCAGATTCCTTCATAAGGGCCTTGCAAACCCATGTATCATCGTCGGGTTGCTTTCCCTTATCTTCCCCTACAGTCGCTCCTCTTCTAAGCACCATATTCATGTTGGGGTCTTCTTTGCATGGTTCAAACCTCATCATTTGGATATTTTGATTTGGACTAGGGTGTAGTACCCCTTTCTCACGCATCTACACAATCAACATTGAACAATCTATTGCTTCATGATCAAACTGATAACAATACAGACAACATATCCTAGTCAGATTCATATAATCGCACTTGTAGTGACCATGTCTACTGAAATTATAGCTAATTAACTATCTACACCCTCGTTTGGGTCCAGTTCTTCATCCTCCATGACCTCGCCCTTGAAATCCCCCCTAAATGATTGTTGCAGCTGGATCAAGGCCTCACGCTTTTGTCTGCATTCGATAAGCTGGGCTGCTATGCATCATTAGTTTGGCTGAACATTTCTGCTGTCGTAGTTTCTCCGTGGCCAACTGTGGAAACTTCTCACTATTTTCAAGGCCCCTATGAAAGAATCTTAGCCTAAATTGGAACACTTTAAGGAAACGATTACAGAAGCTACGAAGGGCTTCAAGGAGGCCTCTACCTTAGGTAGTAAGGATCAACCAGAACCGGGAATGGATCTGTCTATGTTTACTACCTATTTAGAGACATGCGTGAAGCTGCTACAAGACAATAATGTATTTAAGGGAATCCAAGAACTAATCACTAGGTGCGCAGGATCAGGGGGTCCCCACATAGTTCGAAAGATGGGGAAGCATGCTCTGTGCACTAGGATGGAAATGTGGTTAACGACGCAATTGACAAATATGAGATGGATCAGGTAGTCCTCGACCTGTGTTTGGATGTGAACACGTTACCGAATTATACTTGGGAATGAATGGGTCGGCCCATGCTATAGTGGTCTCCTATTCAATTACCAATGGCTAACCAACAAAAGATCACACCCATGGGAAGACTGCAAGGGGTAACAGTGGATATTGAAGGTGTGAGTACGCAAACGAACTTTGAGGTAATAGAAATTGTGGATGACAATAACCCTTACACTGCATTGTTAGGGATAGATTGCGCTACAGATATGAATGTGGTCATCAACCTGAAGAAGCGAAATATGACTTTCAAGAAAAAATCTCTACACATAGTAGTGCCACTGGATCCAACTGAAGAAGTGCGGTACACTAAACCTGTGCACTGACATGACAACGACGATGAGCTAGATTGCATTTACCAAATAATAGCACAAGACTAGGATAGGGTAAACCAAACCAAAGATGGGAGAATCTCATGGGAGTGCAACAGTTCCTGCACTTTGGATTCAGACGAAGAAATAGAACACTGGTAGAACTAGTTGCACGGAGTCTCAATGCTAAATTGTAACATTATGATTAGATCATTGCAGTACGTGATGACCAAAGCTAGGGAACTGCCAACATATAAAGGGAACATTAGTGGGGATGAACTCTTAGACAAAGTGGGAAGGTCAGTACCAACACAGCAACGACATGAGGTGAAGGATTGAGCATTGCATGTGACGCTCGCACAATGGTGGTAGACACACCAAAAGAACATTGGGAGCTGGCATGAATGCAGAAGAAGGATGAACTTATGGTTTGAAAGTTCCCGACATCCAAAATGAGCTAGGCAGCCAGGGCAAAGCCGTTTATATGCCCACCTATGTCGATGGGTGCAGTTTCATGCTAGGCAGGGATAACCCAGGCTAAGGGTCAAAAGTTAGGGACCAATGCAGCAGTAGAGAGAACGACTCACACTGTAAATACCCCACGGTGGAGCATTAACAAGGCTATGCGGGATCATGAAGATAGTTTACCAGGAGGGACGAATGGATTAGGAGCTACGCATGCCCATGGTTCGATTAGCATATATGACCATAAACAAAACCTAGAGCATGGAAATGAACCCAATAGTGACAATAAGAGAAGGGACCACGAGACTAGAGAAGAATCCCCGTACCATGGCTCCCGCAGTAGGAACAGGACATGAGGACTTGAGTATAGGAATTAGGTAGCTACAAGATGACCTTCAGAAAGAAACCATGAAACTTCGTGAAATCAATGATGAGTGGGCATGATTGAGGAAGAGAAGCATGACATTGGATGAGGAAATCCGCAAACTAGAAACTGAAGTAGAGGAAGTGGGTTGCCAGAAGCTATGTATGGTGAAACTAAGTATGGATAGCCCTAGTATTATAGTAGAAAGAGTCGTGACCGTGCTATCATAGCTGCAACTGCACCTTCCTAAACAAAAAAAGGTACTCTATACAGAGGAATAGGATGAAAGTTACCTACAGCCCGGGCTAATAGGAAAAGCGCAGTCTCACCCTAGGGGTGCGACCACTTGACTATCTATAGAAGACATAGTCTTCGTGCTCCAGGTAGTTGAAAGAGGGTGCGGGACTATAAAAAAACCTGTAGGAAATCTGTGTAGAAAGGAGTTTTTGTGTAGATCCCATCTGTCACAAGGCTTGCAGTCATGCTTAAGGGGATGTGTTGCTGCGCGGATAGGATGGGAGGTCACTGTTGATGACACTGTTGATGACAAGAAGGCTAAATTAATGCAAAAAGGAGTGGGCGGCGGGCCATTAAGACATGAATTATGAGCTATATTTGGGGAGATCTGCTGCCAAGAAGCTACTAAGGACTCAAAAATGGAGGGAATGGCTGAATTCAAATCTAAATGTTAATATAAAATTGCGTGGGGTAGCTTTGAAGCAGCTCTAGCATTTTTGAAAATTGAGTTAGTACTTGAGCCCCAAGCTACCATTCCACCCGTGAATACGCGACTGAGAAAATCCAGTATAAACACAATGTTGAGAACCGGAGTGTGAGTTATGGGAGGTAGCCAAGAACACTAGGTGACCCAGGAGGAGCCTAGAGATGTACTAGGCACCCTAGAGGTACCGATGTCCCCACGTACATTGTGACCACAAAAAACCAAATAGCCAACAGGGCCCATCCGGGTATCACCACGACACCTAAGAGTTAGTAAAATCTCATTAGTAGAGAAGAGAAAAATCATCACTATTGAAACAGAAGAGGAGGAGGAAGATCTGCAAGACCTAATAGCCCAAACTGAGGCATAGGACGATCAGGCAGAAAATGTTTCCCAAGCACCTTCAGCAATAGAGTTACCCTCCTACATTCCCCCATGGAAAGGGACAACCAGGATACCAAAGGACCTGTAGGCTACGAAGAGTACACTATAGACACCACTTCTTCTAGATGATATCAGGTTTGATGGTGTGCTACTGGGACGGGTATTGAATGTAAAATTTGAAGACTGGGACCTTGCAGATAGTGAGAAGTTCCCATAGTTTCCCGTGGAAAGACTACAACATCAAAAATGGTTGTGAGGTGTGGAGAAGGTAGGGTTGCTTCATCTGCGGTGGATACCCCACTACTACCATGCACCTATCATAATCTTTGTCATCCGGCAGCTACTGTGTCTAGTACATGAAGGGTATCTATGGCTGGAAGAGTCGATTCCCATCATGGCTGACATAATCCACTGAATTTTGTGGCTACTGATTAGAGGAAGCAATCCTGTAGACATCGCTGGAAAGAGTAGTGACTTGGGCCTTGCAGACATTATGAAGGCCAAATATAAGCTAGAGAAACAGAAGAAAGGGTACGTAATAGCAAGTATTAAGGACTGAGATGTGTGCATTTCCACCGAGCTGCTAGCCAGCAAGCTCATGACGAAATGTCATGTAGACGAAGTGCCAACATTTGTAATTGGGTTGCTAGAGCAGTGTGTAGAAGGGGTCCAGTTCAATTGGGCATAGCTTCTCTGTGATGAGTTTTTGACGAATTGCAGGGAATCATAGGACCAGGGTAAGACCTTCCACTGCGTGTGTGTTCTCTTATCCATCTTTTTCATTTCCAGGGAGCTGCCAGCAGACAACCAGTTTCCCGCCATGAATTAGAATGTCCCTAAGGCCATGAGGTATACCTCACTCTGGGTGACTAAAGACATGGCGAGGATCTAGGAGATAAAGGTATTTTGGACATTTGTAGAGTCAAGTTTATGAACATTGATCAACCATAGGTTGCGCTTGTCCCCAATGATATATAATACTTTACAGAGTGTGGCATAATTCAAGGTAGATATGTATAACTTGTATATCTAGGCACGCAAGGATCTAGCTCGAGCATGGGGAAAGCTGCCATTCATTACCATAGATGATGTAATCTTTAAAGAAATTCCATCATGGTCTCTGGAGTGGAGTGCCCCAGACTTGGCAGAATTGTAAAAAATCACAACACAACAGAAGAAGAAGGAAACCAAGCTACACATCGTGAAGCTAGTGGAAAGAAAGTGTCAGGAATAGGAAGCGGCCATGCGGCAGACGACAGCTGAGGTAGCCGCACTAGAGCAAATGACACAAACATAACCACGCTTGTTGAGGAGGCTGAGGAAGGCCAAGAAATTCCCATGGAGCAGGATATACAGAGGGAGATGGAGACAAAGGAATGCACAAACCTTAGGACAAATGTGACCCAACTCAAGAGGCTGTGCATCCAGGAGCAGCCTTCCGCATGGAAAAGGACAAAGACAACAAAGACCATGGGAGGAACCCTTATTGACAAGGATGCTCTAGCAAAATTAGTGACATAGTAGATGACTGTGTTGGGGGCGCTCAGAGCACAGTTACAGGCATTACAGGTGCAACCCTCAGGAATGATGACATGACACCTTGCAGAAGGTATAATTGAGGCTGAACAGATGTTGCACGCACACATAATGAACACTTCGGTGTAACCAGAAGGAGTCATCTTAGAAGTAGCTGAAGGTGACATAATGGATTGTGGGTTGAATTTGGCTATCGTTCCCAGAGAAACTTTACACCAGCTATAGAATGGGGTAACTACTTAGATTTTTGCTAGGGAGGGTCATTCCCTCCAAGTCTTGTCTGAGCAGAAGGCAGAATTAGAATATCTCAGCCTAAAGTGTGATAGCATGGTTCCCCAATACTAGGAAGTAGAATAGGCAGTGGAGGAAGCCTGTAGTAGTATTGCGGAGTTGGCCATACTAGAAGAACTCCCCATAGTATAAAAGATTTGCCAAACAACAGTTGGAGTTTGCAAGACCTAGGAAGAGGCTGTGAAGGAGTAGCCAGAGCTAAACTTGCAAATAGAAGAGCTACAATTGAATGTGCAGTCCTCTATAACCCCAGAAGTCAGAGGGCAGTGCCACCAAGCCATTCAATCAGGGTTGAAAGAGATAGAGCATGTTGTACAAGATTGCACTGGCTTGTTTGACTAGACCCTCTTAATTCTCACCTCACTCCAGGAGGACCCAATGCTACGACAGTTAGAGACAGAAGCATAGCAATTGCAGCAGGCTTATGACGATGTGTGGGGAACCATGCAGACGGTCACCCTCACCCAGCAATTGGCCTATATAAGGTAGGTCCAGGATCTGAAAGAATTGGTGGACGCCACATGGTAGAAAGAAGCTTGGCTTAAAGCATGCATCCAACCTTGGCTTGAGGAAGTGTTCATGGTCACTATCATGATAGAAAGAAAACTGACACAGATGCAGGACACGTATGCAAAAAGGCCAGAGGACGCTGCTAACAACGATGCATCAGAACATTGCATATAATTGATACAGTAGATAGTAGAGTAATGTGTGGTTGACATCCACGAAGTGTAGAGGTTGTTGGATGGATTCTGAGTGAAGATCGCCATGTCATCCAAGTGACTCGAGACGAATCACGATGGTTGTGTTTGGGGCCTGTTGGGTAGCATATACCCCGCATAATGGTTTTGGAGCTTAAAGCCCAGATTTTTCGGTATTGGTATTGTAAAAGCTCTATGAAGTGCATAGAGTGTGAATTATAATGGGTCAAGTCTAAGGATAGTCCACCCTGAAATATTGCAAATTAATCTAGAAGGTGTTGGCCTACCCATGGTCCATGGACCATCAGAATGTATAAATAAGAGCAAGGTTCTAAGTGTAAAAGTCAATTTTTGGGGAAGGCAAGAAGTGATATGGGTGTCTGAAGGTGATATTATATCTGAGTCTCTACGTATGAAGGTTTTGGTTGTAATAGGAGATAGAGGCTCCGAAGTTGTGTGCGTGGAGGCCTAGTAGATTCTGTAGCCGTGCGTTCAGACCCCTACAGCTGTCTACGCAGGGTAGGAAGTGGATTGTAACTAGAACAAGACATTAATAAATGTTGATTTTGAAATATCATGTATCTATTCTATATTCTGGTTCATGCATCTATTTATGGTTTATGATTATGCATATGTATGTTATGTTAACTGGTAACTAAAGCATTTCACAGTCTTAACTAACTTATGATCTATAATAGTGTAAAGCACCATAAGGATAAATTGGTCTTGCGCTCATATTCTCGAGAAGGTAGATACTTTGAAAAAATGGTTGCATGGGGGTAGTGCAACTCATAGGATCGTTTCACAAACTTCCAAACATCATCAAGATATCTCTAGGGTGTATAAACCTAGTTCCAGCACCCTCCAATACTACTTTGGGTGAGACCTCAGTCCATGCTCTGCGAGCTATTTCCAAAAGGGCGAGTAGTTTTGGGATTAGTTTGGCTAAACATTTCTAAACCTGGGTCAGGCCCCAATAAGCCAATATTTTCCCTTTCTATTGGGAAATACATTAAAATGTGAAAATCCCACTTTATCAGACTTGGAATGGAATTCAACCACCTTAATAGACCCTTTTGGGTCAGGGACATATCCCATCCTCAGTGCCCAAGTCTCCCTTTGTATTTCGTTATATAATGAAAATACACAAAAATGCATTGAAACTGGACTTTCTACGGACCTCAAATATTATCAAATAATATTTAGAATACTATCGGGTCCACATCATCGCATCGCACATATGAAGGTGTAAAGGCTCTACCCCTTGGTTCTGCTCCACTATGATATAACGATTCGATGTGATTAAAATTGCTTATCACTTATGCCCAGGGCCCTTACTTAGCATGCTCCTTGTACTTCCGATAGTGATTTTGCGATGTGATGTGCGTGTCAATCTGTGCGCTTGAGCAGCATTCCACATTGCATCGCTAATCACCATTGCTCATTCCATATTGCCTATGCCGATTTTCCTCTGCTAATGCAACCCGCTGATTCGATCATCGAAGGTCACTGGTCGGTGATGTTTTGCACCGATTGCCACTGCTCATCGATCAAATCCGCTGATTGTGATTTGCTGCTTAGATCTGGGTCGTTGATTAGCTAGATCTAACAACTATTGTCCTTTGACTCTGTATGCCCCCAATACTTGGTTTTTCACTGATTTTGAGTGTTTTCAGCCTCCCAATAGTATATTTCCGCCTTTCCAAGGGCTTGTGGCATGCGATGGTCTTTATTCTTGGCATGATTTTAAGAAAATTTGGAGACTTTGGGGCATATTTGGATCCATTTTTGGGCCATTTGCTAACAAGGCTAACAAGACCTACTACCATATGCCCCATTATTTTTATCCTCCTACCCATGGCTGATCCGAAGTGGTCCCTGTTGCTATAATTCTGATAAACTATGAAGTATCATTACATTTACCTCTACTTATTTCTCCTGTGCCTATATGATTATATCATTGTATGCCTTACAAATCCTTATTTATTCCTTTAGGGTTATTAGTGTATCTTCCATATCAGAATAATGACCAACACCATGCTTCTCATCTGATCCATACGAATAATCTCGAGAACGATAGTCTACAATCTCTCTAGTCATCTTTGATATTATTCCTGTAAGGTATATCATGTCAGCTAAAACAAATCACCATAAACCAACGATACTTACAATAATTCGCGGATGATACCTCATCTACAAGATCAACCAATCGACGCAATACATGCATAACATAATTAGGAAAACATATAGAAATATAACACATAAGCATATAACCATTTACCAATCCTTCTAGCTAGATTCCATTCATCAATGCATGACCATATCAACTACACATACCATGACCTCATGCACGAAAAAAACCACCACATCATTATACACTTGACCACATGTGAATACTAATGTGAATAAGCAATGCATAATCAACCATACACTCATGACGACACACTCCACAACAAAACCACTAACTTCCCATGGTGAGCTCATTGCAACAATAACCCATGCCATAGAAATGCAGCAAGAAGATGGTCTCATAGCACAAGAAACACATATGCAACTAACATGAATGCATGATCAATAAATAACCCATGTAGTCTGAGGGGTCAATCATTCATTGGTACCACTCTGTAACACCCCCCTCCCACATCTACCAACTAACCAACCAACCAGAGAAGTTACCATGATACGATTCAACCACCTAAGTCACCCTAAGGAAGTGGAACTATCGAAACACACCATACAAACCATCCTCATCAGCAAAAATACTGTTAGGAGTGATCCAAAATCTCATATAACCAGCCCGTGGGTACCACTTAGTTTTTTTACCATTAAGCCCCATGAAGCTCTCTTGATATGGAAAAGCATGCATCCAGGAGGATCTAGATGCTCCCACATCCTGGGTATGCATGCATCTAGGGATGTTTTTTCCCACTGTTGTGTCTACGTCTTTGGGATTCAAGACACGTTTTCAGGTCTAGAGCCTAGGTCATTGCTCAAAACTCTATGACATTTTCAGAAGTGAAAGATAACAATAGAATAAGGAAAATTTAGTTACTTGAACAAGTAGACATTTTGTCAAACATGTCACAACTATGTAATGAATAGGCTTAAACTACAAACCTAAGCATAGGGGTCTCATACTAATCTGAAAATTACTAAGAAGCATTGATGCCTCAACACGTGATTTGTAGTCTCATCCATTAGGCCATAGATACATCATTGATTCATTTACAAGTAGAAACATGATTAAATCCATACATCCCCATTGTGATAATACATATTCATAACCATCATAATAGAAATATAAATGCCAAGGAAATCAAAGCCATATCATCGACATATAAACCGATAAAATATTGATGAAGCGATAAGTAGAAATAACCTCATATTAATGATACAAAGTCCAACCAATTGTGGGACTTTTACAAACCACATGATCGCACATGGCTGAGCCAAATCTCTCTTTAGCTAGTCACCCTTGTGCCATATTCCAAGTATGAATGTCAAACCTCATAAAACACATCCATTAAAACCATCCATGGCTTCTAGAGGCCAAATCACCTCAACCCATTAAATAGTGATTCCACCTCATGGTTAGACATGGAAAAACCATAAAAAAATCAATCTCTACTGAAGCCTTCCAAGGCTCTAGAGCATTGCTCAAGTCAAGGCTTCTAGGACTAGTAACTAAACCTACAGCTTACTCAGAGCTTCCAAAGCATTTGGCCAATCAGGGATTCCAAGAGTAGTAACTCAACCCACAAAGGACTTCTAGAGCATTTTTCCAGCTATGGCTTCTAGGACTAATAAATCAACCCAAGATCTTGTAGGGCTTCCAAAGAGTTTGTCCAACCAGGGCATCCAAGAAATGGCAAGGCTAGGAAAATCAACTATCAATCTAGGAAATTCTCCATGCCAATGATAGATCATCACCAATGAACCACATGCATATGCCATGCATGCCATAACTACTGAGGAAAAAATAGATGGAACTCAATACCTACAAGAACATCCCAATGTATTTGTTGATCCTAATGTCCTCTTGCTCTTTCCTACTCTTCGTTTATCTTCTTGCTCCAAAAATATATGTATGCCACTCCTCCAAGAGTGCTCCAAGAAATTATAACTGTCAAAAAGTATAAGAGAAAAAATAGAGAGAGAGAGCTCCAAAAATGAACTAAAACAAGTTTGTGATCTCATCCTCAAAAACATTTTTATTAATGAGTCCTCTATTTTCTTCATTTTCCATCATTTTCCTTCATTTTCCTCCACAAATGAAACTTGTGACCTTTCACCTCCCTTTTCTCCCAATTTCCATTATTTTCATAAATAAATGTGCCAAATTTTCACTTTTCCTTTCCAAAGCCTTTATCATTACCTTTACCAATTTACTTAGCCATTAATCGATTATTGGTGATCCTCATCACTATGTTTTTACCAACATTTGGTGTGGAGTAAGTGTCCTGTCAATCATGGTTATTATTTTTCCTTTATTAACTTTTATTACATGGAATTTCCATCAGGGTTGTTATAGAACCCTCCCCCATAGGAACACCATCATCGTTATTCAACAACACCTACAACCAATAAGGTTGGTGTAAGAAAAACATATTGCCCATGGAGATTTATAACTTAGCTCGTTGCAGTATTTACAATGATCATTTTATTGAGAAGAAAACCAACATGAAAACATAACAAGTATACATCACAATGATATGGAACCCATACCTCTTATTGGAGCTTTATAACATAGCTCATGATGGTATTTACATCCATATACATATGTACATATACTAAAAATCACCAAAACATGTACCAAAAACATATACCAAATACATATACCAAAAATGTTTTTCAACCAATGAATAAGGAAGGATACATAGCCTGCATCTAATCTGCTATCTCCCATGTAGCTTCATCAGGACCAAAGTGATCCTATTGCACTTTAACCTGCTCAATTTCTTGGTTTTGGAGCATGAACATATTTCTCTACAAAATGCACTGTAGTTCCTACTAGAATTCTCCTTCTCGCTCTACCTGCAATACAAACCAGTCATTCAGATGATCAACATCTTTAACGTACTTCTGAAGCAATGACACATGGAAAAAATCATGGGCTTCACTTTCAAAGGTATTAAAATTCGATATTCTAGTGGCTTAATCCTCTTAGTAATCTTGAAAGGACCAAAAAACTAGGGTGGAAACTTGGCACATGGCCAATCTGCAAGGAGGTCTTCTTCAAGTTTGACGTGCAAGTACACTTGTTCCCTAACTGAAATTCCTTGAAAACCCTATTACAATCGGCATAGCTCTTCTGCCTCTCTTTTGTTGCTTTCAAATTCTTCTTAATTATGTGCATTTACCACTCCATTTTAGCCAACATGTTTGGTACAACCAACACTAACTGTATCTCTCCAATTGATGGGAGTATTGCAAGTCTCCCCATACAATGGCTAAAACAAACTCATGTTTAGTGACTCCTGGTATCCTTTGTTATAAGAGAACTCTACCAATTGTTATAGAAATTTTTGGGCACTGCCACCCCAATCATAAATGTCCATAAACTGAGGGCTCCTAAGTCCCTAAAAGTGTTGCTTCACTACCTAAAGGAACAAGGTCAGCTGATTACATCATCTCCCAGAAGTTCTCCACTACAAAACTGCTCAGAAATGGTCAAAACTGGACCATACTGAATACCCAGTGCAGAGGGTGCGATGCATATCACCTTGCCAGTGTAAAGGGTGCGATGCATACTGAATGGCTCCTCTGTAGGGTGCGATGGTCGGGAATGGACAAATGGCAAGGACAAATTGCGAGGGGGAAGATCATGGAATCTTCCAAAAGGAAGCTTCCCCTCTGACACTTGCCTCTCTGTTTTCGACCAGGGATGAGTAAGAGATCATCAGTCTCCAAGTGGAATCATCTATCAGAGAGAGGACACTAATCAAAATCCCAGAAGATGACTCACCCCCCTACAATCATCTATATATGGATCCCTCATCACAGAGATCCAGAGGCTGGAATCTTGTATCTTGTAGAGAAGTGTTGTTGTTTTTCTGGTGAAACTTCATAGTGTTGGGTGATCTAAGCTTTACTTGAGGTAAAGAAGGGCTTTCTTGCTGGAGGACGATGCTGAGTTAGAACATATGGTTGTAATCCTCCTGCTTTTCTTGATATTAATAAAACTACTCAATTTTTCCTCCATATTCTTGTATGTTTGATTGTATATGCATTTGTATGGTTAATACATACCTAGTCCTATGTTATTTATGAATATAGACCTCTGTTCTTCGAAAGTAGTATGCTGCTTTGATTCCACAGGTGCTCTTTGAAGTTGGGCAGATGAAGAAGAAGCAGAAAATATCTATCAGGAAGGAGAGGAATCAAGTAAGGAACTAAGCGCAAGACTAAGGTTGGTGTCCTTTGTTCCACTCTTATCTATTTTCATAAAGGAAAACGAAAGTAGTCTTTACTTGTTTGTTTCTAAGATAGCT
>APFE031117099.1:1089-13928 GCA_000404065.3 Pinus taeda
GTCAATGCTGGACACCAAACTCACTAAGTCCACAGCCTTCCATCCTCAAACTGATGGCCAGACAGAGGTTGTCAACAGGATGATCGTACACATTATGCGCATGTACAACTCAAAGCATCCACGCACATGGGACGAGAGCCTCCACTATGTTCAGCACAGCTACAACCGGGCTCTCCACAACTCGACTGGCCACAGCCCTTTTCAGGTGGGCTTGGTATTCCAGCCACTATGTCCCATCGATGTGGCCATGCCATTTGCAGCTACTCATGTAGATTCTGCTCATGTCCAGTCTGAAACAGATAAGGCAAACAGCTTCATTGAGCACATCCAACATATTCGCCAGCAGGTCCATGAAATTCTGGAGAAATCTAATGCTAAGTACAAGCAACGACATGATCAACATCGGGTGCCACACAAGTTTCAGGTGGGTGACAAAGTCTGGTTGCATTTGCAAAAGGAACGCCTTACCGGAGCCTATCGGAAACTCAGACCACTCCAATATGGCCCTTACACCATTATCAAGGCTGTGGGAGACAATGCATTTGAGCTCAGTATTCCCCCATTCCTTGGCCTGCACCCGGTGTTCAATGTCGATTGCCTTCGGCCATACTTTCAGCCATTACTAGACACATCCGACATTGCAGAACAACTCACACCCACAGAGTTAAATCCAGCTTGCATGGAACAAGCTGCAACTGATCGGATCATGGACACACAGATCAAGCACACTCGCCTGCAGAATATCCAACTGTATCGAGTTGTCAAAGCAGGACAACTCCTTCACCAGGGCAAGTGGCTCACAAGGGACCAAGTGCAGTAGAAGTTCCCTCATCTCATGGAGGAACTCAACGCAATGGGGACCATTCCTTCCTAAGAGGGGAGGAATGATCCAGGTGGATATTGGTGGCCACCTGCTAATTCCACTTGGATCCCCTCTAGTGCTTCTTTCAATTTTTTTCAATTTCCTTAATTATATCACAGTTTACTATTTTTAGCAGTTTTTCAGGTCCTAAACTTCCGGAGCCATTTTGAGGCCCTAAACGATGTTTTTTGGGAAATCTACCGCCAACGATTTTTCTAACTAAAAATCATCTTTTCCGTCGTATTCCTCAGAGACATCTTTCCAACGGGCTATCATGCACATCAAACGGAGATAATACGACCAATTCGCGACCCCGGGAAGTTGAGGTACCAACTTACCCAAAAATGGGGCCCACAATTTGGCGTTTCATCTTCTAGGGTCAAGTTTTGGAATGTGAAGGGTTTTCCATTGTTTCTCAACAATAAATAGGCCTTCGAGCCTCATTGTAACACAGTTCAGAGGCATGTATCCACACATCTCTTCTCAGAGATAAGCTGCCATCGCCCTAGCTGGTTTATTTCCATTTCTGGTTGTAAGCATCTTTCAGTATTTTCCATTAATGAAATGAAGTATTATTTCCGCTGCATCTTTGTGTATATGGTTATCTCTATTTTTTTTTGTGTTCCTATTTAAGTCTGGATCAGACCGTCACTACAAAAACAGTGTCATGCGTGCAACAACATTGAGATGCAATGAAAAAGGAACAATACTTATACAAGCTAACATGCATTAAAACAACAGCAAGTGTTCAACAAAACCAAGAAAAGGTCATTCACACAAAGCGAAATACAAAAAGCGACATAAAAGCAGCAAAATACATGAAAAGCAGACTTACCCGGAAAAATTTGAGTTGAATGTGCCGAATGCTCCTAGATGCGATGTGGGATGTCAGAGCTCCAAGATTGATGTGAGGAATGAGCTTTGAAGCGTTGAATAAATAAGTTTGATATGATTGAGGCTTATGACACGCATCCCACAAATCTAGGAAAAACAAAACTTGGAGGGAGGTTTCTAAAACGGCTTTTGCATGTAACCTCCTGCAACTAAAAATAGATCCCTAAAATCTAGGGATGCTTTTTTGTTTTTCCTTTTTTGGGAAAATCAGCCCATGCATGCAAATCAGGATTGCTCAGTCCTGGGGGGATATGGTCAACCTAAAAGCACATGCAATAGTGTGCAAGCCTAGGAAAGAAAATTGCACAGTTTTTGGGCTGAGCAAGACTGGTTGTCCCTCTTGCATTGTGCAATTTTTGGATTGAAGCCCTGGTTGTTAGTCAGAATTGCGGATTTTTTGGGTTGAAGCCCAATGATGGGTTGAATTGCACATTTTCCAGAGGGAAGGCTTGTTATACATTATTTTTTCACACCTCCAGCACTTCCCTGTGACATGCCCCGAAGTGCCCGAAACATGACCATCATGCAGTGTAGTCATTGAGATATGCAGCTCAGATCCTCCCTAAAACACTAATTGGAAAATGCCTTGAGCTTCCCCTAAAGGAAATGGCTTTAAAACCCTAATTTTAGAATCATCACTCTTATGATACTGAAAATCATGATGTTCGCTATTTGCACTGTACTAGCCCTATGATGCCATCGTTGTGTTTGCTTGTATACCGCGATGATCCCTAAAAGGCGATTTTCCCAAAGAAGATAAGAAGCATCGAATCTAGAAGCTTCGAGAGCGACGAGCTGGAGGTTGTTCGACGTGGATGAGGTTGAGTTCTCTCACCTTGGCCTTTTTGTATTATCCCTATGAGATACCTCCTTGAGATGACGGTCGTCCCCTATCTTTGGAGAAATCCTAACTCCCTTTCCCTGCCTATATATTCATCTTTTCCCATTCCCAAATGGTTAGTCCTTGGCTATTTGCACCCTTATGCTAAGATTATGCATATATACTACTTGTTTGTCTTGGAGGAGTGCTTGGAGAGCTTAAGCTTGGACTTTCACATTCATTGAAGGAGAGTCTATTGACATCAAGGCTTGATTGTATGCTTCCTCCTTTATTTTTATTAATATACAACTGATGGTTCATTTTCCATAAATGTGTATGCTAATGTATCATTTATCTTAACGCGCCTTGATCTGTTAAGTAGGTTACTTTTGATTATGTTATTTGTGTTTTCATTCCTTGTTGTGTCTTGATCTCTTGTGCAGGTGTTTAAACATTCTGAGCAACAGGACCAAGCCCGTGACACAAGTGGTTCAAGGTCTTCAACAAAGGGATACATGATAGCATCAGAACGGGGTAGGTCATCTTCTTCGTCTCTTATTTCAATTGTAACTTAGGAAAGTGTCCAATAGATTGTCACATTGGTTGTTAGTCTCACTCATTGGGCTAGAGGGATTGTCTCTGTCCGCAGAGAGGATTGCCTAGACAACAAAATGGTGACTCCGCTAGGAAATTTATAAACCTTTCCATCCATTCCTTCAATCAGATCCTATGACTAGTTAGACCAACCGTCGATTTCTCGACTTGTCTGCATCAATCTTGGTTTATACCATCAATGATTACTGCCTTAAAGTGCTCATTCTGGATTGTTTCTTGGAATCTTTTTTGTTTTTTCCCATATTCCACGCCCATCGTGAGTTTCGCGGTGACAGTCGTGATGGCATTGTGAGGTTTTACCAGTATAGTCGCGATGAAAAAAATGCCTTCACTGTTTGGTCACGCTGAAATCATCACTACTTTTGCTACACAAAGTAGTGTTGATGACCCCGACCATCATATGTTTGGCTATGCAAAGTAGTGATGATAACCCAATCATCACGGGTTTGGGTATATAAAGTAGCGATGATCCTTGAGTGTGGGAATTTTTAAGGTTTCTTCATTAGAATCTAGTGTGTCTTGGCCCCTAAGGTCTTTTCCTATCCTGTACATTTGGATTTGACAATTTTTTATTGGTTGTCTTGATTAATTTGCAAAATTTGTCTGATTGCCTTTGAAGTGAAATTTGATTGATTTCTAGGGTTTCTAGTCAATTGGTCATCACTTGT
This sequence comes from Pinus taeda, assembly GCA_000404065.3. Lineage (NCBI taxonomy): Eukaryota > Viridiplantae > Streptophyta > Pinopsida > Pinales > Pinaceae > Pinus > Pinus taeda. The sequence continues at coordinate 4,949 of APFE031117099.1, forward strand.
TGCTTGTTGGTGTCATTGATATGTTTGTTTTGTTGATTAAATAAGTGTTGTTTTCTGTGGAAATCATTGGAAACATCATTTTCCAGTTATTTTAACTTGTATTTTGAATTTACTTTTCGTGAAAATGCATTAGATTAGTTGCATTGAAAAGTTATTTTTTGAGATTCATCATTGAAAATAGATCACATTTTTCGGTGTTTGAAATATAAAGGGTGTATTAGGTCCATCAAATCATTCAAAACGAAAATAAAATCATAATTCATATAAATGCATCTTAGTAAAGTCAAAATCGTTTTGCTTTCGAAAAAGTTGCATTTAGGATAGTGAAAAGTCAAAATCATTTTTTACTTTTGGCATTGAATTTTGGAATACGAACACAAAAGTTAGTGGAAGGCATTTTTGCATGATGTTTTTTGCTTGATGCATTATCAATTGAAATTTCTTCCCTTGATTAGTCTAGCTTTCATTGGAACGAAAAGTTTTCCTCTTCTCATGTAGTTGCAGCATAGGTGTTCAAGTGACATCATTTTGAGCCTTAAAACTGAAACATAATTGAAGATAAACTTAAAATTTACCTCAATTAACCTAAGAAGCATTTGGAACTTAACACAAATATCTATAGGTCTAGGCTAGAGACATGTTCTGGTGTCTTTAAACATAGCATTTTTCATTAACTTCCTGCAGTGTACCCTAGGGGTGAAATCTCATCCCAGTATGGAAGTATATAGAAGTTTCTCTAGTACTTTCAGGTATATTGGAGCCACTTCAGTATGATAAGTATATAGGGACACTCTCATCGAATGATTTTGCATTAGACAGTGCTAACACGGATATTTTCTCCTCGTATCGTTGAGTATATATATTGGGATACCCCACTAGGTTGTTATCCTTTAGCCACAGGTAACCGAGTCAGACACCTTGTAAACGTGATACACCGAACATAACATTCAGGGGGATTTGCCACTGTACGTTAAGTCCTTGGTCTCAGCTAAGGTGTATATTGCGGTTCATGGATACTTGGTTAACTCTTTTGCCTAGATTACCCCTTTTTTTTTAGGTTCTAAAATCAATTAATTGACCGCGGAACAACATCCTTCTTGTGGGAATACTCCTTAGTAGATCTTAGGTTGAGACTAATGGCAACATTTCCTGAGTCTACTAGTCAAGGAAACCCCTCTGACGGGAATCCCATTCCTTTTCCTTCTTTTGGAAATACTGGTTCTCTTTATATGGCAATGTTGTCCCTTCCTGGATTAACCATTGGTCTACCAGTTTGGTTGTTGTTAACCTCGGTGATTCCGAGTGTCAAAATTGATTTTCAACCAAGTTATTCTCCACCTGAACAACATCAACCTCATGTTGATCCTAAAGTTGACCCCTCACCTTCTTCGCCTATTTCTTCACTTTGTTCTTCCTCTTTGCCTAGTGAAAGTCTGGATTCTAGTAACCAGGAAGCTAAGAAGAAGAAGAAGAGGACGATGAAGAAGAAGAAAAATAAGCAAGGGGGAAACCAAGTAGCCATTGCTATAGATGCAAATAATGAAGAAAAATCTTCCAACCAGACCTAGAAATTAAAATTCCCTTGCATGTTATGTAAGGGTGACCACCTTCTTCAGAATTTTCCTGGTATTCCCAAGGTCTTAGAAGTGTGGTCTACAGGTTCACAATGACCTTTGTCATTAGCCTCTGAAGATCATGTTGGTGATAAACCTTCAACTAGTGAAAGTAAATCCCATGGGAAAAAGGAAAAAGTCAAATTTCCCTGTAAGTTGTGTGAATGTAATCATCTCATTCGCCTTTTTCCGCTTTTGGATGAGGCTTCCAAAGAGTTGGAAAATCTTACAGCTTCTCAAACTCTTCTTCCAACTGGTTATCAGAAGCTTTCCCTTGATCCTTCGCTAGTTGATCAAGTGATTGATCAAAATTCATCTTTGGTCAATCCTGCTCTCTCTAAAAGTTAGTCTCACGAGTCCATTCTCAAAAAACCATTGGTTGAGAAAATGGTACAATTGGCTCCACCTTTAGTTAACCGTACCTTTCAGGTAGAGAGTGAACCTAATACTGCTCAAGTTCTTCTGGTTTCTTCAGTTTCGAATGAACAAGAGGGAAATCCTCCCATTCCCGAGGTGCATGAGAGCAGTTCTCTTATTCCCATAGAGTAAGAGGGCAGCTCTCACGTTCCTACGACACCCCTTCCAAGTAGTTTAGTCACTTCTTTTGATTGGATTCAACTTGCAGGATATCATCTTCTGTCTTATGTGCCTTTCCATACAGGCTTACCATATGGTTTTACTTAGCACAGTCATAGATGAGGGCACATATGTTAGAATTATTTCCTCAACTTCTTGGAAAGATTTCAGTTCTCCTCAGCTTGTCCCCATCACCCAGAATCTATTAGCTTTTAACAGAAGAGCCAGTCAACCATTAGGGGTCCTTCCTAAGTTACCTATTACTCTGGGAGGAAAGTTTGTCTATATAGATGTGATGGTTGTCCAAGGCCCTTTCGATTTTAATCTAATCCTTGGTCATGACTATGTTTACGTCATGGGAGCTCTTGTTTCCTCCCTCTTTCGAGTGATGTGTTTCCCACGTGAAGGAAGCATTGTGATCATTGATCAACTTACATTCATTGGTACTCAATCAACTCCCATTAGACATCATCCCTAAATGTTTCTTATGTGCAAACAGTATCACCCTCGCCACAGGTTAATTACGTGGCCACCTGTTCCATGCCCGCATCTACTAATGATCTAGTAGGTGATGTAGTACACCATGTATTGTAGGCATCGGAGCCCGATTTTTCATTTGGATCCCTGGACATGTATCCATTCCAGAGTGTTTTTCTCCCATCTACTGAGAACCTCTTAGAAGCCATGACCTCTTTTGGTATGAAGTAGAGTTCCTTGTCTTGTGTCAAGCTCCTTAAAAAATGAAACAAGGGATATGAGGACAGTTTTTTTACTATGTCAACCCTGTTAAAAAATGAAATAGGTTATGGAACATAGTTCCTTGTCTTGTGTCAATATCGTTAAAAGATGAAACAAGGTGTCATGAGTATGGTTCTTTTCCTGTGTCAAGCTTGTTAAAAAATGAACCATTCGAGTCTTTGATTAGATCTTGTAAAATCCAGTCGAGTCTTTCATTTGATCTCGTAAGTGAACCTTCATTCCATCCACCTGTTAGTAACTCATAGTATATTTAGGTGAATGAAATGAAGCTTTGGGGGAATGTTCCTTGAATTGAGTCATTATGTTGGGGGCATGCAAACTCATCTCAAGCATAACTTGTCTTTGTTTCAAGCTTGTGTAAAATTGAAACCAAACCCAAGCATAGTTTGTTTCCATTTCAAGCTTGTGAAAAAATGAAACCATATTCAAAATATACTCAAGCATAGTTTCTCATGTTTCAAGCTTGTGTAAAAATGAAACCATTCCCACTTTACATCTCGTGATTTCCATTTTTATCAGCCAATTTTTGCTAGATGAGTCTTGGTTTTTTCATTCCAACATCACCATCTCTTTGGCTGATCATATGCTTTCATTTGGTTGTTTTACCCTTTCTTGGGGAACATCTACGATGAGTGGTCTTATTAGCCAACCTCTTGATCTTTACATGTTTTGAGGAGTTCCATCATTACCATAACCAATTTCTATCATTTTATACCACTCGTTCCTCCAGGACGAGTCATCTTTTCAGCTCTTTTCTGACTCTTGAAAAATGAAAAGATCATTGAGTGCTTGTCTTTTAGAACTCGTTAAATTAAATGAAATGATGTCTACTTAGTATAAGTTTAACCCTTTTTTGAATTGAGATAGAATATTGTACAAAAAAGGAACACCTTTGTTGGCATGGTAAAGAGATCCTCTCAAATATTGCTTTCTACCTTTTCGGGTTCGAGGGACAAATTATGAAAAGGGGAACGATGGAGTTTTATTTTTCTTCTCTTTTTCAAACTCTTTAAATATGAAAAAGATACTGAGTTATTCTTCCGTCGAACTCATTAAAAATTTTACAATGAAAGACTTGTCACCATGACGAGACCAAATTTCTCCTTCCTAGGTCTCGTAAAACTTACTAGGATGGATTCATTCAAAGAATGAACTTATATAACAAGCATATGATATCCCCTTCAAGCTTTTGATAAAAATAACTGGAGTACTCACTAGAAATATTAGGGAAAAATGAAAATGAAACATCCCTTGTATGGGCAGCATGTCCCTTGAACATGACACTCTTTTGTTTCTCGTGTCGGGTTTGGGATATCCTCACTCAATCACTTGTCCTCCCGGGTTTGGGTGATCCATTTTTGCCTCTTATATGACTATTTCACTTCGTCATCATGACCTTTAGTCCTATGTTGAGTCAAATGTTGCCACACTCTGGAGTCATGTCGCCAATGTTCAAGAGAATTCCTATCTACAATCTATTACCTATACATTGTCTGAGCCTTTCTTACAGTCTTGGATCTTATTCGTTTCATTCCTCTTTATTCCTCGTTTCATGTTGATGATGGGGAACTCATCATGGCCCTCCTTTGACGGGTCACTTCTTGTCCACTTCATCTCATTATCCAAGAAGATAACTTAGAGACTCCCTTTTAGTACCTTAGAGCTTGCAAGCCTTAATGTCAAGTTATTTTCATTCGACGACAGGTTTTCATCATTGGCCTTCGATCGGGTGATTCCGTGAGTGTTCGACTTCAACTTCTTTTTTCACATTCACAGAATGTATTGTCATACCTTGAGAGCCATTGTCATTATTGATGGTTTCTCTCGTACGTGTTAACGGCCCACATCATTGGCTGATAATTAGGTGGTTTTCTAGCATGTTCAACTTTGACATATTTATTCACATGTTAGAATTTGTACTTTTATCGGGTTGGGATGGAGAGCAAGACCCTGAGTCTTATATGATATGACTCAGGTTGTGTGGAGTTATGTATTATTCATGATTTTTCACATGTTTCTACTATATGGATGGTTGTGACCATACCATGGGAATTTACATTTATGGTGATCCTTCTATCTTGGATGGCTGCATCGATACCTTAGATCTTAGATTTACAAATGATCCTTTTCAATTGGATGGTTGCGCCAATACAATGGATCCTTTCACATAGTCCTTATTATATGGATGGTTGTGTCGATACCATGGATTCATGTTTCGATATCAGATATGTATATGTATATGCATCCTTGATTTGTAGGTCTCCTTACTGTGTTTGTTCTCATCCTTGCAAAAGCTCATAAAGCATCTCAGCCATCACTCCCTGTTCTCCCTTCATGCTTTAGGGAGCATCTGTTACACAATATTTTGTCACACCTCTCGCACTTCCCTGTGACATACCCCGAAGTGCCCGAAACATGACCATCTTGAAGTGTACTCATTCAGATATGCAGCTTAGATCCTCTCTAAAACACTGATTGGAAAATGCCTTGAGCTTCCCCTGAAGGAAATGGCTCTAAAACTCTAATTTTAGAATCATCGCTCTTATGATACTGAAAACTGCAATGGTCGCTAGCTTCACTATACTAGCCTCGCGATGCCATTGCTCTGTTTGCTTGGACACCCGCGATGATCCCTAAAAGGCAATTTTGCCAAAGAGGATAAGAAGCTTCATGATCTATAAGCTTCTAGAGTGATGAGTGTTGAAGAATGTGCAACAAGAAATGTTAAATTTAAAATGTGCTAAAAACAACATGTCTAAAAATAGCAGTTTGGCCAGTGAGGTCATTGGCCACATTGGGTGAGAGGTGAAACTGCTAAAAATAGAAAGCTTTAAAAATAGAATTTCTGGGTCCCTTCCTATTTATAGCAGTCCCTAGTATATCTATAGGAAGTAAAATTAATCTTGGTCTTAACAGCGGTTGGAAATATTAATCAATTAATTCAGTTGAGTTAATTAATTAAGGAAATTCGAATTTGAAGTCTTTGTGAGCATGCACATGAGTTTCCTCCATTGATTGAGTGAATAAGCATGAGTTCTATAATGAGAGAATCAATTGACTTAGTTCTAACTAGTCAAGTCCAGTTAGATTATTTTCACAAGTTGTTAAAATAATAAAATATAATTTGTTAATGTTTGCATGCATGTGACAACTATTATTTTAGATAACTGAGGATTCACTCATGGATAATTGTTGCATGTTAGTTTTTTCAGAGACCCAGTTAAGATCAGATGTGGGACAGTGTACTAACAGATGGTTAACTATTTCTAGTAAGTAGTTTTTGCATGGTTGAGGAACTAGTGTTCTCAAAAGATACGTAGTTGGACCATTGGTTGTTTTTGGTATGTTGGAATTAATAGCATATGATTTTGCTATTATTTCCTAAGCAAACTATGTAAGGACCATAGGGAAAGCCTATATAAATAGGGCTTGGGTGGTTCATGAGACATATCTTCATATCTTCATAGTTCATTGAGAACTGAATAGCTTGAGAGCTAATTCTTCTTGTATTGTGCAGAGGATTTCCACTTGATTGATAATACCTGGTTGGGGTTTTATGCTGGTGCTTTCCTCTGGATATATCTTGTGTTATGTGTGATTAATTCTCTTGATCAGTTATGCATGTTTCTACTTGATGTTGCTCATGATTTCGATTATGCTTCCGCTTTATGTTTTGTAGAAGTAGAACAACTATTATGCTTTAGGACATTGCATATATTGGTTTGTTCTACAAGTGAAATTTCTACATGGTATCGGAGCTAGCTGATTTGTAGAAAAATTCTACAAAATTCTACATGGTATTAGAGCACAAGTGATCAAGGAGAGAACAGTATACTAAGAGGAGATTTCAAAGTTTTGAGTATCAGGCCGAGATTTTGCAGAGCAGATATGAAAATTTTTGTACAAAATTTTTAGAAATAAATAGTAGATTTGGATTCCTTGTGGAAAATACCCAAATTCATAAAAAAAATCGGCTGAATCGGAGTTCGCATGAGGGAGATAACGTTGATTTAAAATCAGCTCTTTTTCTAGAAAATTTCGTGATAGCGGGAAAGTGGAAATAGATTGGTGTGCTAGCCAAGAACGTGTATGCACTTGAGATACAAGATGCATGCAAAGCCTTGAGGAGTAAGGCAAAGGTTAGATACTTGTTGGTTGAGAGGGAGAGTAAATTACCTCTCAACATGCAGCCACAGAAGAAGTCTCAGACAATTGTGGAGGAGCCACAATTGGTGAAGCAGCTTCAGGAAGTTGTGGAGCTGCCACAACTAGAGAAGCCGAGAGGAGATCGATTGGAGGCATCCACTCATGCAGAGACCTACAGTAGAGGGAAATTTCAATCCAAGTGGGTAGAGGGATCACATGCAGCCATACCTCTAGGTGTGAGGTGGGGCAATGTGAAGAGATAGTCCCAAGAAGGCTGAAATAGGGGCAGGATCCTTGAGGTACCCAGCCTCTTGGATTAGACCTTGCTACGGGAGCCCCAACGAGGAGTAGCAGGACTGGATGATTGGGTAGAGATGGATGTGGATGGAGCGGCATAGAGAGCTACTGTGCAAGAGTCCCAAGAAAACGCAGAGCTAGCAGGTTGAAGCACTGTGAGAGGCACAAGAGTGTTGCATCAGTGTAGGTTGGCACAAATAGGTGTGTAATGGTGTGAGATGCATGGAGTGTTACAACAGCACAGAGGTCAGAGAGGGAGCACTTGTCAGTGGCAGAGGGAGCTTTAGCATCAGAGGGTGTTTCTAGCCCAATAGGGAGGTCAGTTGGGAGATTAGTTACTTACTTCTCAGTAACTAAGTTGCAGTGCAGTAGTGGGTAGCATGATGCAACATGATGAGAGGAGGAATCAGTGGGATTGATGCAGTCAGAGATCAAAGTGACAGAGGCTAGAGTAGTCAGATAATGAAGAGCACAAAGGTGCAGAGTTTTCAGGCGATAGAGGCAATAGCAGTTAGAGACTTTGATGATAGAGGCATCATTCTGATTCAGGTTGGATATATATATTTTTTTTGTTTCTGTGTTGCTGGAGCAACAACACTAGAGAGTAGTGTTGCATGCAGAACATTCCAAAGGTTCAGGATCAGGATCGAGTTGAATTCGTTTCTTGTTGAGAGGGAGTGTTGAAAATAGCAACAAGAAATGATAAAAATAGCATTTCGGGATATATTCCAATTTTGATTTGTCCTTGAATCAAAATTGAGAATTAAAATTCAAATTTAGTCTCACCAGCTGTTTGAAAAATAATTAATTAATTCATCTTGAGTTAATTAGTTGGAGAAATTAAAACATAAAGTCTTTGTGAAGACATACAACAGTTCTCCCTTTGATTGAGGAATTTATCCCTTAGTTAAGGAAATAAGGATGAGTTGTATTTCGTTAGCTCAGTTAACTGAGTTAAGTCTAGTTAAATTAGTTCCAAATAGTTGGAGGAACTAATTGTGAGTTTAGTTAGTTAATACTTGCATGCATGTAACTAGTGTTCTCCAGATAACTGAATATTCTCTCATGAATAACTCATGCATGTCAGTTCAGATAGAGACCCAGTTGAGATTAGATGCAGGGACAGTGTACTATCAGTTGGAGGAATTTTCCTATAAAGGAAACTCATCCATGCTTTAGGATTGCGCAGTTTTACAGTGTGTTGGAGCAGTGTGTGAGAGCCGTTTCACACAAGGTTACATCATGAGCACCCAGGGAAAACTGCGCAAGGAAATAGGAGGCTTGGAGGATAGAGGGAAAGGCATATGAGTTGTCTGGTCTGTCTATGAGCAGTGAGGGATTGTACTGAGAGCTGGATCGCTGTGTGAGAGCTAAAGCTATGTGTAATCTCTGAGATATTTCCATTGTATGATAATACATATAGCAGGGTTTTGAGCTGAGGCTTTCCCCAAAGTATTCTTTTGTGTTTCATGTGTGATTGAATCTGCTTCTCTGTGATATGTGTTATGTTTGATCTTGCTCAAATCGATTAAGCTTCCGTAAGTTTGATTGTAGATGTAGATTAAGTATTTTGCTTTAGTACATTGCAT
>APFE031117103.1:0-13980 GCA_000404065.3 Pinus taeda
CGACTCAATGAACAAGAGACTGTGGACAATCCGGATCATACAACTTCAAAAAACTTCCACAGAAGCCTAAAATCTAAAGTTACCTTTTGGTTTGAAGAATGCAGGGACTACATTTCAAAGGGCAATGAATAATGCCTTCCACGGCATCAAGCACATTGTTCAACCTTATCTTGATGATTTTTCTGCTCATTCACGAAAGCAGTCTGATCACCTGCAACATTTAAGAGCAATATTTTTATGGTGTCGAAAATACAGTATATGACTCAATCCACACAACTATGTGTTTTGTGTCAGCTCTAGTCAATTTCTTGGATTTGTGGTCTCAAAATATGGAATTCGACTCAATCTAATTAAGGTTTAGGTGATTCTTGACTTGCCTCCACCTTTAAACTTGTTACATTTAAAGAGACTCAAGGCAAGGCAAACTTTCTGAGGAGGTTAATTCCAAACTATGATGAGTTGGCTAAAGGTTTTACTCTTCTATTGAAGAAATAGGTACCCTTCCATTGGGATCAGGTTGCGCAAGATTCCTTTGATGCTCTTAAATATTCCCTGATTAGAGCATTATTAATATATGCCCCAAACTATCAAAAAGACTACTACCTGTATCTCGCTGCTATAGATACAACCATTGGCATGGTTTTAGTCTAAGAAGAAAGTGGAATTGAAAATCTTTCTTATTACTTGAGTTGTAATCTCAAAGATACAGAAAGTAAGTACTCTAATTTCAAAAAGTTAGCTTTGGTAGTTGTTCAAGCTATGTAGATATTTCATCATTACATCCTCCTTCGAAAAACTACTATTATATTGGATTGCAACCCTATGACATACATTTTGTACGTCAATTATTGGGGGACAAATATTCAAAATGGATAGTTATTTTGCAGGAGTTTGATTTAGAGTTCATCAAATCTAAATCAAAGAAATCTCTTGTTTTTCCGAGTTACTTTGCGAACTTCCCTCATCCTCCAATGATTCAATGTCAGAAGCAGCAATCTTCGATGAGTCTCTATTTCTTATCCCGTCAAGTGATTCGTGGTATGAAGATATACTGGTTTATCTTTAGACCCAAGCTTTCTAGCCTAATACCTCTCGCTCTGAACAACGACGTACCCGATACCAAGCCAAAGATTATCTGATCATTGGTGATACGCTTTATCATCGTGGTGTTGATAAGATTTTATGTAGGTGCTTCACTCATGAGGAAGCTGAGAGAGCTTTGAATGAATGTCATTCAGGTGCTTGTGGTGGAAAATTATTTGGATATGCTACTGCACAAAGAATTCTTCGTGCTGGTTACTTCTGGCAAACCATATTTAAAAATTGCATTATTACAATCAAAATTTTTCATGCATGCCAGATATATGACCGAAAAACCAGATTACCACCTGCACCATTGCATCCAGACGTCACTTTTGGCCCATTCGCCAAGTGGGGCATTGACTTTATGACATGTAACCCCACCTCGACCGAGGGGCATGGGTATATTATAGTCGTCGTTGACTATTTTACCAAATGGGTTGAGACAATGCCAACATTGAACAAAAGTGGCGAAATGGTTGATTTATTTTTCTTCAAACATGTGGTTGCCAAGTTTTGAGTACCACAAGCGATAGTTACAGATCATGGTTCATATTTTCTTAATCAGATGATGGTTGAGTTGACCGCTAAGATAGGACTGTCACATGATAGTTCTACTCCATACTACCTGCAAGATAATGGACAAGTTGAGGCCACCAACAAATTCCTTAAGCGCATGTTGCAAAGAATTATTGGAGTTCATAAAATAAATTGGAATTTAATCATGTACTCGTCTCTGTGGGCATATCAAACCTTCGTGAGAAATGCGACTAGATTCACACCCTTTCAGTTAGTGTATGGTTTAGAAGCAGTCTTACCAATTCAATTTGAAATCTCATCTCTCAAACTCGCAATTATCCTACTACCCGACACTTCTAAATAAGAAGCATGCTTCTTGGAGTTAGTCCATCAAGATGAAACCCATGGTGATGCCGCATTGGCTAACGAATCACATAAGAAACATATTATGGTGCAATATGATAAAAATGTCAAGCCTCGTGTATTCTCAAAAGGTGACCTGGTCTTGCTTTACAATCAGGATTCTGATAAACCTGGAGTAGGAAAATTTGAACTGTTAGGGATGGGCCCTTATATTGTCAAGTGTGTTTTGACGAAAGGTGACTGTGAGTTAGTAGACTATGATGGGATTCCACTGTCGTAGCCCTAAAACGGGTTGTACCTTAAACTTTACTATGCTTAGTTAAGTGTAGTAAAAGTCACTTTATATATGCTTTGATTGCATGTGTGCGTGTGTGTTTATTTTAGAGTTCTTATTTGGTTAATTAATCGACTTTTCATTTGTTGCAAATGTCGAACTTTTCGGAACCATTTGTTGGTTACGTCGATGGGGCTAGTCGTAGTATGCAGAACCAATCCTCTGTAGCATGGGCCATTTTTTCTCCAAGCGATGAGTTAGTGAGTTTTAGAGGGATTTTTATTAGTCAATCGGCAAACAATATCATTGAGTATAGCACGTTGATTGAACTTATCTCTGATGCCATTTCACTTGGCATACGCTGAATCATCATTACGCTGGACTCACAACTCATTGTACTACAACTTACTGGTGTTTATACCATCCAAAATCCAACAATTCATCGCATGTTCCTTAGAGTTCGTATTTTAGAAAGGTATTTTGAGTTTATTCAATATCAGCATATTTCCATAAATCTAAACACATTAGCTGATTCTCTAGCGAATTATGTGTTAAATAAACATTTGCAACATATGTAAAGTAAATATTTTTAATTCACATCATCAGTTGAATAGGATTGCATCACATAACCATAATATAACTCTAAAAGTAAAATAGATAGTTGTTTTAAAAAAAATTACAAACATTTTGTGTCCAAGACAAAAATTGGTCATCTGACCCAAAAACTAAAATGTATGTAGGAAACATCTAAGTAAACTAGTGGTGCTCATGATAGCAGGTCACAGCATGTGCTACCATGCATAAAAGTCTCATCCAACAACTCGACACACCAATGGCGTGCTGCAGTCGCATAGGCAACTCCTCGATCCGGACATCGAGAATGCCTAGGGTCAAACCATCTATGTGGTCCTGTAGTTCAGCCAATGTCTTGGCTAAATCTAAGTCTCAGAGAACTACTCTCTCAATAGGTCTCTGTGCTGGCCCACCTACCACTTGTTGGTGCCCCACAGGTCAAACAGGTCCAATGTCTGCATACAAAAAATGATTTTTTTTAGTCTTGGAGATAATAAAAAAACACAAAAATGTAGAAACTTTAAAATAAAAAAAACTTTGGTCAAACAATTTACCTAGCACCTCATTGTGCTCCAATTGGTAACATCAAGTCTGGATCTCCACGAAATTCCATCCCTGAATATGGCTACTCTACGATGGTCATATCATGTCGATCAAGCCACTCAAATAATGTAGGGGTAAAGGAGATCATTGACTGACCAACATGCCTAGCCATAATATCTACCCATCTCTACATTTGTGGATCCCTAGGTCTAGATACACCTAGTGAAACATGTTGTGGCTACATAAGTAGAATTCTCTCCAAAGAGAAAGAAATCAAGATCAACCTATAGCCAAAGTTCTTTTTCCTTCCTCTTTTCACCTTGGTTAGTTGTTCTTTCAAGGATGAAAGTACTTCCCTGCACCAGTTCAACACTTTTGTCTCTAAACACTCTAATGCATACTGCATGTATGATCTATTTTCCAAATGTAGTGTCGCACTTCCAGCCAATTTGGCAATGGTAAATAGGATCGTCCTCAATGGTAAATCACTAACATCCATGATGTTAATCTTTCTATCCCTGCTAGGCTATGCACCTGGCTAATAGAACTATCATATGTAATCTCTCACTAATTCACCCCCTTTGGAAAATCTAGAAAGTGAGATAGGGGCACCTCACCTCAATAGTCTGGTAAGAAAGTATATGTCATCGATGCTAATTGAGACCACCTTGTCCCTGATGTGAAATTACTGATCAATAGGATCCCATGAACGAACGAGGAACTGAAAAAGCTCCATTTGCTGTCTCATACCAAGTAATTGGAAATAATTGAGTAACCTGCAATTCCTTAAGGCCTTGACCATGCCCTGGTTATTTAGGCAAATCATATCCTGTTCTTCGTTCTCTCATTCTCTCCATGTAATCATCATTCTGATCTGATGAATACTTGAAAATAGAACCATAAGGAAAATTAGGATCCATTTCTTGCAAAAAACAGAGGAATTTTTGGGTAAAAAGAGCTGAATGAAATTGGGTTTTGTGCTCAACACATCCCAGCCTTAGGGATAGTGTGTTGCAATATAGGTAGCCTTCTAGTTAAGTGCACTACAACGCACCTTTCGATGATGAAAGGGTGCACTGATCCCATATTGGAAAATTGAAACCCTAGAGGCCCCAAAAACTCAAAAAAATTGCCTGAAACCGGAAATGAATGATATGAAATGAAAGAGAATAGAGATAGCTCCTACCTAGTCTAGACAACACGAGGAATGGTCCAATGAATCCTCCGCAATTAGCTGGTGAACTTCGAGGTAATAAATACTCCTAAGAACCAAAATCAAAGGGTAAATGTGAAATGGTAAAAATGAATGGTAAAACTTGTTTTTATGTTTATTTCTTGCACATTAATCGAGCAAACATTAGTTTTTATTCATTTTATCCATGAAACGGGTATTTGTAGTCTATTTTGATGGTGTTTTGAGCAGGTTTAACAACTGACATGCAAAATTTGACGTGCTCAAATGTAAATTGAACATCTTTGACCACAAAGCAAACTTTTATCTTTTTTTCGAGCTTTGTTAGAAACAAAAAAGGAACCCCCTTGGAGTCCTCTTTAAGCTCTTTTCAGACTCTCTAAACATGAAAAGATTGTCGAGCACTTGTCCTTTCCAACTCATTAAAGGATTGGAAACAATATCACTGTTGTATTATTTTACACTTTTTTAGACTTGAGAGACTAATCTACGAAAAAGAACTTTTGGAGTTTCCTTTTCGTCTCCTTTCAAACTCTCTAAACATGAAAGGACGGAGTTATCTTTGTCATTAAACTCGTTAAAAACATTAAATAGCGACAAGCTTGTCCATCTAGAAAAGACTGAGTTTCACCTTCACTAGACTCATTAAAGCATCAAATAGAAATGGATTCACCCGAAGGGTGGAATTATACAGCAAACATATGTTATCCTCCTTAAGCTTGATAAAGAAATAAAGAGGTACTGGTCAGCAATGACTAGGGAAAATTGGAAAAAGGGGAAAACACTTTATGGTAGCAAGTCGCTCTTGAACATGACACTTTCACCTCATCATCGTGACTATGTGGGTTGGGTCATTCAGCTTGATGTTATCACACCATTCGTCTATCATACCATTCATTACTTTGTTTTGGGTCAATGCTACCAATTCATCTTAGTGTCACCAACATGTTCAAGAGAAGTCATTTAGTTCAAACTTCATCCTTTCCAATATCGTAAACCTTCATTTTCATGACCGCCATTCCTGAACCTTCTGTCGTCGGTCGATTTTTCATATCCAAAATCATTTACCTCATTTTGTGTCATTGATGTGGGATACATCAAGGCCCTCTTGCGATGAGTCGCTTCTTGTCGACATCATCACATCATCCAAGAAGTTGACTTAGAAACACCCCTTCAATACCTTGAGGCTTGCATACATCAATGGCAGGTTTCTCACTTCGAGAGATAGGTTGACATCACTGGCCTTCAACCGAAAGCCTTTGTATGGTGTTCGATATCAAATAATTTATTCACACCGTGTGAAATATACTATAGTACCTTGAGGGTCATTATCATTATTGGTGATTCCTCTCGTGTCTGTTAATGGCTTACATCATTTGCTAGTAATAAGACGATGTCTTCCCATGTTTGACCTCAGATCATATATTCACATGGTTAGACTTGTACTTGAGCGAAAGATTGAATGAGATTGAAGACCCCAGATATAGTTTCATCCATCTGGGCTGTGATATTTTTCAGGAGTACTAAATCAAATGTACAATGGCCCTACATTCATGATCATCCATTCATGGGTCTATATCTGTAGATGACTATATTTGTACATGTAAAGAAAGTTTATAAGCTAAGCATGGATATGCCTTCCCTCAACAAGTTCATGAGAAAAAATCAAATTATCATGATATACGTATTGTAATTGATGCAGGTCACCTTCCGCTTTGAAACCTCCTCTCCACATGATAAAGAATTTCACTCGACATACATATCTATGACTTCATGCTTTAGGGGCAACTGTTACAGATCCATTTGGTCACATCAACCCCAACTTATAGATCAATACTATTAGGGCCCATCAAACCCTAATTCAATTGTTACATGCCCTAAATGAAGTCAACCATCAGAATGCCTCCTTCCCAAGAGATTAGAAGACTAAAATCATCCAAAAACTACCTCTAAGAAGATCAACACAGGTAGGCCTTTATCAAGGTGCACTGCAGTGCAGTCCAGTACACTGCTTGGGTGTTATGCAGTGCACTTAAGCCCTCTTTGGCCTGCGTTGGGCGAATTTGAGTGAAATTTCATTAGGGTTTTGGAATATTCTTAACCATTAGATGCATCTATAAGCTTCCCAAGTTTATCTACTCCTTTGCGCTCAAATTTGGATGAGGTAGGGAGTTAAGAAACATCAATACCTTGATCCCTTCCTCCATGGAACTAAATTCTAAGTTTGGAAGGGAATTAATTATCACCATTTATGGCATAACTTCCTTCATTCACCTATAAAAACACCACTCCTCTAAGTGATCAGGGGCTAGAAATCATTGAATTATAGGGAGATATTGTTAGCATGAGACTTAAGTTGGTTTCAAGTATTGTAATTATGTCAAAATGTCTTGCTTATTATGAGGAGGGGATGGGATTGAACTAGAGGAGTGATACTGAATCAAGCAAATTGGGTTGTAACTCTTCCTTTTACTAATAAAGTGTTCAAAGCTTTTTCCATATGTTCATCTTGTCCATTGATACTTTCATATGTGCATTATGAACTTGATTCCATTCTATGTTTAATCAATAGATCATTATCATATTCTTTGATCATTTTTTGTCTTCTGTCTATGTGGAGGTACTTTTCAAGGGGATTAAGTATGGAAAGGAGCAACAGATTTGGTCAAGTGAAATAAGGAGTAAGCGAAGCTATAGGTAGGCTTCTTTACTGCCTTATTTAATCTATTGGTTATAGAAAAGATAGAGAATGTTTTGCACTGTTGTTATATACTTAACTACTAGTCTAGGGGTTTTAGCATTTATCTGTAGACACTAAAACTTCCCAAAACACCCACGAACGCACATGATATGTTAAAGATTCATTGAGTGAAGCCCCTTTGGTAGAAATCTATGGCTTATCTCCTAATTCAACTTGAATCTAGTTGATAACCTACACAAAAGTATGAATTAGATCTTATTTTTCTCCACTAATCACAAATTATTCCCACATTTCTATAACACTAGTTATTGTATCATCCCAGAGTGATATTTCTTTGGTCATAGCATCATTTCCAATTAGTTAATTTTTTAACCAATCTATTTCCATTGGCAACTTTACTTTAACATCTTGATCAATATGAATGATTGCATTGATTTGAACTAATTTATCCTTGATATTTTTTATCTCATAATTCTTTATGATGGCGAATTTATTTAGATTTTCAATTTGTTGATCATCAATACTTAAGCTTGACATAGTCTTAGCTAATTTTTTTGACGAATCAACTTATGCTTTTGTTGGTGTAGATGAAGTTGATGGATACACATGATCATTCTTCTCTTCTATTAAGATCTCAATTTCCTTTTCCTAATTTTAAATTGTTTATTTTTCTCAATTGACAAAGATAACAATTGTTCTTTCTCTTTTTGAATAGCTTCTAGTCTAGGTGTTTCAACATGTTCCAAAGCTAACATCTTGAGCTTCTTTTTGATTATCTAAATCTTTGTATCTCTAGATATTATAAGTGATTGGATTGAGGAAGAATCTCTTGTTGTTCTTTGTTTTTTTGCAATTTCTGAGTATTTTCCTTTAGCCTAGAGAGTACAAGTGGTCTATGTACAACCTAGTTTCCCTTCAGTTGCATCTAATCAACAAAAGAAGAATACATTTCATGATGCACACATAGTTCTGACCCCTCTTAATTATGTAGGGAACCTGGTTTGATAATTAAAGTTGAGACCCTTGGGAGTTTCAACATTTTTGTTGTAATACTGAAGGCCATTTGACTAACTTAAATTTTTTCGTTAGTTACTATACAAAATACCTTTTGGTGTTGACCTTATTAAATTTCATGATAATGTAGGTTATATATTCAATACCTTCTTTTCTCAATTTTTGCTACTCCTTAAATTTAGAAAATTAACTATACTTGTAGCAATATATGGCTTATCTCCTAATTCTACTTGAGTCTAGTTGATAACCTACATAAAAGCATGAAGTAGATATTATTTTTCTCAACTAATCAAAAATGATTCCCACATTTCTGTAACACTAGTTATTATATCATCCCAAAGTGATCTTGCTTCAATCATAGTTTCATTTCCAATTAGCTAATTTTTAAACCATTCTATTTCTCTTGGTAAACTTACTTTAACATATTTATCAATATGAACGACTACATTGATTTTAGCTAAGTAATACTTGATATTTTTATCTCATAATCCTTTATGATGCCCAATTTATTTATATTTCCAATTTTTTGATCATTAATACTTAATCTTGACATCGTCTTAGCTAATTTTTTTGATGAATCAACTTCTGTTATTGTTGGTGCAAATGAAGTTGATGAAAAAACATGACCATTCTTCTGTTATATTAAGATATCAATTTTATTTTCCTAATTTTCAATTTGTTTATTCTGATTAATTGACAAAGATTACAATAGTTCTTTCACTTTTTGAATAAATTCTCGTCCAGGTGTTTCAACATGTTCCAAAGCTGACACCTTGAGATTTTTTTTAGTATCTAAATGTTTGTATGTCTAGATCTTATGAGTACTTAGATTGAGGAAGAATCGCTTAGGTATGCATCCAAATTTATTAGGCATTGTTCCAAATGATTAATTCTCATTTGCTTGGTCCTTGTTTCATTCTATTCCTATTTTAATTGATTATTCAAAATTTCCAGCATCTTCTCTAGTTTTGAAGCATTGAGGGAAAGATCCGTTAAGTTCCTACATAACATTTCTTGTATTTTCCTATGTAAGTCAATTTATTCACTACATGTATTTGTTTTCGGTCAATGGTGAACATGGTGGATTTATATTCTCTATAGTTTCGATCATCTGAGTCTTAGTTTCTAAAACTACCATCTTCAATTTTCCTTTTCCATAGTCCAAAGCTTAAAGAAGCCTAGTCAATGATCTTGACACTTGCTTGCAAAGTTTGCTATAAGCATTTTTCGTTAATTATAGGTTTTTTTTTTCTTCATTTCCATGAATTGTGAAAAAATACTTTCTTGTTAGTTAATTGTTGAAGGTGAGGTTGATGGCAAAACTTCCACATTAAAAAAAGGCTCACTTGATGAGACTTCTTTCATATTTAAGTTAAATGTTGAAACTTTCCCTTTCTGCAACCTTGGTCTTTATTATGACCTCTACTCTACACATTTTGTTCTTGAAGCTAATATTGATTGTCATGTTTCTGTGAATGTTCTTTTAAGATCCTTTTCCTTTTGTTGTGGTGTTTCCATAATAATGGGATGTGAAGGCTAACCTTTCTCTTTTCTATATTCAATGAGCTACTATGGATCATGCTCCCAAAGATATTTATTGGAAATTTTTTGAATTTTGGATTTATATAGATGCCTGTAAGGAAATGAGGTTTTGTGTACTCTCTTATCTGATATAACACCATAAGAGTCATAATGCCATATTTGACCTTGAGAAAATCCCATTTGTTTCAACATTTTTCAACTTCATGTAGTCTTTATATTGTGTTCACTACGGTCCAACTTCTTGTTTTAACTTGAACATAGAAGGATGCTTCATTGAGACAAAGTGAATTTGGTCAGCATTAAGACTTTACCTAATGTATTATAATGTAAAAATTATCATTGGAAAAAAACATAAAGTCTGTAAGGGGGTAAATCATAACCATAAACTTTGAATTCCATAAAATCCTTAAAAATATACCAAACCCCTACTTTAGTATCTACACTGAGTAGCAAAATCTTCTTGATTTATGGAAATAAATTAGTAAGATGATACAAGGATAGTTAGACATTAATAAACTATGCCAAAACTTGACTGAAATTGAACCTAATAAAGGATTTTTTGTGTAGTGATAAGGAATTTAAAATTCCTAATATAATTGCATTTGCAGATTGGTCATCATCATAGCCCAAGAGAAAATAAATCATTGAAATAACTTTCCTTGTTTTTTCAGGAAAGATAATTGAAGAATAAGGAGGAATACTCAATGGTAATGGGGAGTTTAAGGGTAGATAGGTTTCAAGGATAGTGGATTTTTCTTCAGGGTTTAGTTTGTTGTAGGAATAACTCAAGAAATCCTCATTTATGGTTTGGGTTTGATCAATAATTAAAATTTTAAATATTTCCTTAATGGACAAGGGAGTAGTGTAGAATAGGATTGTTCCATTTCATGACATAATTGCCTTTTCATAAGGGAAATAAAATTAACCACCCAAAGTAAAAAATTCAAGATAAGGGTATGTCTGGTGTATGATAAATTGTGCTAAATAATATTCCCACACCAAAGAAATATCTCATCGATGCAAAATTTTTGAAAGGGCCACTCTCTAAGCTAATAAAGGGTAAATTCATAACAAGGCTCATGTTTTTCAGCCTCTCGATGTTTAAATGGCAAGTCCGCTAAAGTTGATTGAGAGGGAGGATTTAATAGGATGGGTTTTAATTATCTTAATCTTCATTTTCATTGTAAAATTGAAGAGAGGTTCACAATAAGTTTCATCATAAATATGTCGATGTTCATTATGCACTGTATATAGGTCTCTATTCTTACATTGATTGAATAATAACTAAAAAATATTACTACAATTTCTCCTTGACTCAATACATTGATAATGAGAGAAAGAAAATATTTCCCCCCTTTTAAAATTATTTTAAACCTTTGAGAACACATGGCTTCCTTTTATTATAACTTTACCCTTTATTTCGACTTGCAATAAATTTCCCACTTATCCAAAAAAAATTGATGTCATGCTTATGGGAGTTACACATAAGGTTCTTGTTATCTACAAAGAGGATGACAACTGGATGCTCTGTTCGTTGATATGTATGCAGAAATGCCCATGCCTTCAATTGTAGCATTAGGTCCACTACCCACCACCTAATGAAATATCATATCCCCTACTACTCATATCCAAGAAAATATCGAGGCATCACAACACTTTTTGAAGATATTGGGGCGGGATTTTAGTGGGGGGACAATGTTCTCTATTTAAAGCATGTTTCATGATGGCAAATGTGTTAGGTGAAATGTTTGGATCCACCACGTTCAACACCAAACAATCAGGGGGCCCTGATGTACCTTTCACACCATCATTTTGAACTTCCCACAAACATCCAAGATTGATCCACTCCATAACATGAGCATATTATAACCTCAGGGGAAAATACAATGGATTTGTTCTAACCACAAAATGGAATTTTCAAAATTTACATAGTCAATTTTCAAAATAGGAAAATATTACAACACCAACCATATATTGAGATAATTTTAGAGAATAAAAATATTTAAAGTTTCAAAATGTCTAAGGATAAGTGTTTTGCATTGGTGATCATGTATCAAATCCACTACTCATCATAGTGACTACTCATAATATGATTGAGAAAAAATACATTGATTTTGACATCTATCTAGAATATGGGTCTATGCAACTACATGATGCTTTCAAGTAAGGACTAATATATCCATAGATGAATTAGAAATTTTTCTTTTTATCAAATACTTCTTCCTCTTTGGGATTTTGACTAGAATGGTCATACATGCTTTAAATATTCGTTATCTCAATAGTTGTAATAATTATTGTTCCTAGTTTACTAAAAGGTACACATAGATGTAAATGCATATAGATTCAATTGCTAATATGGAGTACAAAATTGTAGCTAGCAAAAAGAATTATGTCATTGGCATGGTTCGATGTGGAAAAAATGTACGTTTTCTTAAATTCTTCATGAAATTGTAGATGATGAAGCCATTGAATGTCATTTTGAGTTAATTGGAGAGACAAGGCTTTGTTTAAATCCAAAGCAAGAGAAAAAATGAGGGTTATATTAAGACATGTGGTTGTTAAGAGGAAAATAGATACATTGGGAATTGAAATAATTGGATCAAGTGCAGTTGAAAAAGCTCCAAATATTGAAAACATTGAAGAACATGTGGTTGAGCTTACCTGTAAATCTTCAAGAGTTAAAAATATGTCAGAGTCTAGAGAACAAGGCATATCTATTGATCTTTTTGTATTGGCATCTTGGAAAAGAAAAGTGAGTAGTTTAATGAAAACATTTGTTGGGGAGAAGCTAAGTCTCAAAGTATCAAGGGAAAACCTCAAATAAAGACCCAATGTGAAACTTGTTGTGTTGCATATGGATTAGGGGATATATTAATTGCATTTTGAATAATTTTAAACTTCCCAAAGACTCACATGAAATCAACAACTCATGAAATCATATCAAAAGCCCTTGATCTAATTTCTAGGCTTGTTGATTATGAAACCCTTAACCTCATCAAACTTTGACTCTCATCAACCTTCTTTTCTTATAAAGGAACCATTTCTGAGCAAGATGAAGGTACAACAATAGGCTCGTCTCTTTCTCCTATTGTGGCTAACATATTTATGGAATACTTTAAGGTTAAAGCTCTTGACTCATGGCATCTAAAGCCTAAATGTTGGTTTAGGTTTGTCGATGATACCTTTCATTTGGAAACATGGTGTATCTGTGCTAGATGAATTTCTCTCCCATATCAATAGTGTTTCCCCTCATATCCAATCAACCATGGAAATCGAATATAATAACTCCCTTTTCTTCGTAGATGTTGTTGTCACCCAACTTCCTAATTAATCCCTAACGCATCAAGTTTACAGAAAATACTCACATTGATCTTTATCTTCATGCCCATTCTCACCACCACCCTTCCCAAAAATATGGTGTTCTTAAAACCCTCATCTCCTAATCCCTAAAAACATTTGCTCCCCATTTCCTTCCCTCTACAAAAACCCACCTGTTCTAACCTTCTCCAGTCAATGACTATTCCTTTTCTCATATCAATAAAGCATTCAAGGGCATATTTAATCCCAGATCCATTAACCCTCCTTTCTCTCCTACCTAAGATCATGTTACTCTCCCTTACATAAAAGGGACCATTGAACTCATAACAAAAAACATTATTAAAAGGAAATGTTAAAACCACTTTTAAACCCCACAAAACTTTGAAACAGATTTTCCAGTCAACCAAAGATAAGTTTGACACCATGTTGAAATTGGGGGTTTACCAAATCCCCCACGGAAAATTATTCATTGGCCAAATTGGACATCCCTTGAAAGCTCACATTAAAGAGCACATTTCTAATACCAATCATCTTAGGCTATTGAAGTAAGCCATAACAGAGCACTATTTTCACTTGAAACATCTAATCTGCCTTGATCAAACTAAAATCCTCACCTCTATACCTTTCTACAATTTGAGAATCATTAGAGAGACCCTTGAAATAGAGAAACACCTCAAAAATTTTAATTGAGAAGATGTCTATAATTTAAGTTATTCTTGGCATTAGGTTATCCACAATTGACTCATTATCTAAGATTTTTTACATCCTTACATTTACCCTTGTCCCACAAACAAGAGGATATCATATACTAATTTGGTGTCTGGCTTGGTTGTGACCTTAAAATTGGATAATAATAATAAT
>APFE031117113.1:20930-38761 GCA_000404065.3 Pinus taeda
GTCTGTTTGTCATACTTTATAACCACTCTTGAACACGACACTTTCATTCACCTGGGTTGGGAAATCCTTTACCTAACAGTTGATCAAACCATATTGAAATTCTTCAGCCGGTTTCTAGGTATTAACTTTGGGTCAATCATCACCAAACCATCTGTCATGTCGTTATGTATTCAAGAGCTCAGTGCAAATAAGCCATTCATCTGCAAAATGTCTGTCATCCATCTTGACCATCCCTGAGTCAGTCTTTGCGACTATATTTCTTCAACTTGATCTATGATTTCGTGTCATGAGCTTGCTTACGACGGATCACTTTCTATCGACTTTGACTCATTATCTAGAAAGATGATCTAGGAATCATCAGTACCTTGAGATCTGCATGCCTCAATGGCAGGTTTCTCGCCTTTGACGACAGTTTACATCATTAACTTTCGATCAAAGGATTCCGTGACATGTTTTACATCAACACATCTTATCACATTTCATGGATTGTGCTGACTACTTTAAGAGCCATTGTCATTATTGGTGGTTTCTCTCACGCTTGTTAACAGTTTACATCATTGACTGGTAATCAAGCAGTTTCTACCATGTTCGACTTTGACACATTCAATCGCATGGATATAATCGTACTGTTTCGCGACGTAGAAATGAAGACCCTGGATCTAGTTTCCACCATCCAGGTTGCGAGGAGTTTTGTATTCATTATATTATGGACTATTCATAAACAGATGGTTGCGTCCATACTGTGTCCACATGTGTCTGTACTTATGATGTGTTACAAGATCATCCCTATATCAGAGCAGTAGTTAGTCTTCTAGTCAGTTATCAGTCTCTTAGTCAGTTTTTATCGGAGAATGGGAATGCCTACCTCAACGATGATATGATCTCATATATATATTTTTCATTGAATGTTTTTACAGGTTCCAACCGAGCTCTCTGCAAGATGATCCTCGAAATGATAAAGCACTTCACTCTTCCTATATGATAAATAAAAAAATCCTCATATACTACAGACTTCACACTTTAGGGGGCAATTTGTTACACAAAAATATCATCACCTTGATTATTTGCAGTTGGTATAGGTCTATCACCACCTATACTAGCTTCCTAAGCAAGTCTCAAACCTCAGCTCTTCAGAACAAGCTTTAGAAATGAGAGAAAGACATCAAAAAAGAAATGTAACTCTGGTTCTGCACTTTCTCTCACTTTTTCCTGCAGGCCCGCACCTTTTGTTCAGGATTTCTGCGTACTTATATGCTCTGTATGTAAAGGGGAGGGTGCGTACCCCTGTAAAAGTCAAAAGGCGCAATTTTTATCTTAAAAAACTCATCTTGGGTTGATTCTAGAGTTTTCTAGAAGGATTTATTACGTGGATTGTTCGCTCCAAGTGGTTCATGCATCCCATCATAGGAGGAACTAATCCCTTATTGGGAGGAGCTATCCCTTTGAAGAATGATTCTATCCCTTTGAAGGAGGAGCTGGTAACTGATCTCCATTGCACTATAAATTGAGGCATTGGGTCAGTGGCCAGAGAGGTTAGAAGCTGAACTTTTGAGGGTAAATGCTAGTGAAATCAAGACTTCTTATTTGAGCTTAAGAGGAGAGATCACATACCTTTTTGGCTTCATTGGGGAGTGAGTGAAGCTTGTCAAAGTAGAGGAGACTTCTTGTTGGACCCTGGGAGGAGCTTCTACAGTGTCAAGGCAAGGTTGTAAGGTTATTCTCCTTTTGAATTAATACAATCAAGCTCATTTTTCTCAACAAGTATCTCATGTTATTTGTCTCATGGACTCCTTGACTTTCATGTTAAATATGTTTTATAATATTGGTTATTCAGGTGCTATTTAATCATTTGCCTTGTTTGTGTTTGCAGGTTTGTGACGAAGGAACTTACTTGGATCAAAGGAGCAAAGGCATCTCCAAACTTGTGTTGGACACGAGGTAGGCCTTAAACACATTTGTTTGCCATTATTTATAAAGCACATTTAGAGAAAGATAGTGTCTGGTTGGTTTTTTTGTCATTAGGTCTTCATTATATTCTAGGAAGGTCTATATTGTCTGCAAGATCGACTCATTCCGTGTGACAAGATATGTATTATTTCCCAAAAAACTATAGATGAAGCCTATCAGACTGCCTTGAAGGCAGAAGAGAATATTACTAGGAGACAGAATTCCAAAATAGGACGTGGAACTCGCATAGGGAAAGGACAATCCTTTGGTAGAAGAAGGATTGGCAACAACAGTGAAGAAGGCAGTAGTTCAAGGACCTTAGGGACAACAAAAAAAGGAAGGTAGCACTAGGGGAGGAAGACCATACTGGAGAGGAAGGGGTAATGGAAGAGGCAGCGGGGCTACCTACCAGTGTTACAAGTGCCACAAGTGGGGGCACGGGTCCTTTGAGTGCCCTAAAGGTGAATAAGCTGGACAAAGAGGAGCATATGTTGCTCAAAGAGAGGAAGGAGAGGCACCACCCCAAGAGGTAGAGAATGCACCAAAGACAGGAGAGGCCTTAGTATTGAATAAGGTATTGTTGAAACCGACAAAGGTGATAGTTGAACAAACCCAGAGAAAGGCATTATTCCAAACTGTGTGCAAGTCACATGGAAAATGCTGCAAGCTGATTATACAGAATGGAAGCATTTATAATTTAGCTGCAACAGAGATGGTGGAGAAGCCAGGTTTGAAAATTTTGAAGCACCTAACTCCTTATAAGGTGTCTTGGTTACAGAAAGGGCATCAACTGCTAGTTGATGAACAGTGTGAGGTTGAGTTCCATATTGGTAAATATAGGGACAAGGTAACTTGTGATATTATGCCTATGGACGTGTGTCATATTCTATTAGATTGACCATGGAAGTATGACCGCAAAGTTATTCATGACGAAAAAACAAACTGTTACAAGTTTGTCAAGGATAGGATTAAGCATACACTAGTACCCATAAAGGAAGAAGAAACAACGAAAACTAGTGGGACAAAAGCGCTGCTGGTGGGAGGAAAAGAATTTTTTTAAGTAGATTGAAGATAATGAGGTAAAGTATGTTGTTTTAAGGAGGCCGAGAATAGTGCTATTACATACTGAAATTTCGGACTTACCTAAAGAAATTCAGAATATGTTGCAGGAGTTCAGCAACATTGTGGCTGATGATTTACCAGATAAGTTACCACCCAAGAGAAGTATTAGTCATCAGATAGATTTCATACCTGGAGCTAGTTTACCAAACAAGGCTTCTTATTGAATGAGTCCTAAGGACAATGAAGAGATCAAGAAGTAGGTACAGGAATTGTTGGACAAAGGATTGATACGGGAAATTTTAAGTCCCTATGCAGTTTCGACAATTTTAGCTCCCAAGAAAGGAAGCGAGTGGCGAATGTGTACAGATTCAAGAGAAATAAATAAAATTACTATTAGGTACAGGTTTCCATTACCACAAATGGATGACATGATGGATTTCTTGAGTGGAGTAGCATATTTTTCGATGATAGATCTGAAGAGTGGATACCACCAGATTAGAATAAGAAAAGGGGACGAGTGTGAAAACAACTTTCAAAACCAATGAAGGGTTGTATGAATGGCTTGTGATGCCATTTGGGTTGAGTAACGCCCCTAGCACTTTCATGCGCCTGATGAACGAGTTGTTGAAGGAGTTCATTAGGATATTTGTAATTGTGTATCTTGACAATATAGTGATTTTCAGAAAGACCAAGCAGGAACATTTTTGACACATTAGATATGTTCTAGAGAAGTTGCAGCAAAACAAGCTGCTGATAAATTTGAAAAAATGTCCTTTCTTTTAGAAGGAGTTAGTCTCTTTGGGTTTTTTGATTGCAAAAATGAGATGAAGATGGACCCAGAAAAAGTTGCAGCTATACTTAGCTGGCCATCCCCCAGGACTCTGTTCAAAGTTCAAAGTTTTCAGGGTTGTCAAGTTTCTGTCGCAAGCTTATAAAGAATTTTAGTGGAATCTGCACACCCATGTTGGATACGATCAGAAAGGCAAGTCAGCCTTTCCACTGGACTGAAGTTGTAGAGAAGAGCTTCCATATTTTCAAGAAGAAGATCACTGAAAGGCCAATTTTGAGGTTGCTTGATTTTAACAAACTTTTCCAAGTTTGTTGTGATGCCAGTGGTACAACCATTGGAGCCATACTTAGCCAGGAATACAAATGACTAGCCTATTTCAATGAAAAATTAAATGAAAGAAGGCGGACAAATGACGTCTTATGATGAGGAGTTTTATGCTGTCATCCAAGCCTTGAAGCATTGGAGACATTATCTGTTGGGTAATGAGTTTGCCTTGTTTTCTGATAATTCTTCATTATAGTATGCTATGCAGCAACATAAGCTGAATCACAAACATGCAAAATGGGTGGAGTACTTGCAGAGTTTTACATTCGTATTGAAGCATATCAGTGGTCAAGCTAACACGGTAGCAGATGCGTTAAGCAGAAGTGTTTTACTCTTACAGGAGAGCACCATTCAAGTGTTGGGTTTCGAACACTTGAAGTACTTATATTAGATAGATACAGATTTCAAGGAGGCTTATGAAGCCTACCAAAATCCTTTGTTGAGGAATAATAGTCCATGGCTACACTATAACTTACAAGAGGGGCTGCTATTCAAGGGAGGACAACTGTGTATTCTAGAATGTTCAATGAGGGAGAACATCACCCAAGAAAACATAGTGGAGGACTATCTAGACATTTGCATTAATAAGACCGTGGATCATCTCAGTCATTTCTATTACTGGTTGAAGATGCAAAGAGACGTGCAACAATATGTGACCAGGTGTACGGTATCTCTATTGGTGAAAGGGCATAGGCAGAACATGGGGTTGTATACACCCTTGCCTATTTCAAACAAACCATGGGATTCAGTTAGTCTAGACTTTGTCCTAGGTCTACTCAAAACACAACGAGTTCTTGATTCCATCATGGTGGTGGTGGAACATTTTTCCAAGATGGCACAATTCATCCCTTGCAGGAAAACCAATGATGCTACCCATGTAGCACACTTGTTTTTCATTGAAGTTCTCAGACTGCACGGCTTACCCAAGTCCATTGTTTCCAATAGGGATGTGAAATTCATAGGGCAATTCTGGCACACCTTGTGGAAAATGCTGGACACACAGTAGAATTTCAGCTCTAGTTATCATGCACAGATCGACGAGAAGACTGAGGTGGTAGACAGGAGCTTCGGAAACCTACTATAGATCTTAGTTGGAGAAAATTCACAGATGTGGCATCGTGTACTTGCCCAGGTGAAATTTGCTTACAGCAATTCACCAAATCGAAGCACGGGAAATAATCCTTTTGAGATCTTGTATGGAATGCATCCTTGCGGAGTGCATGAGTTACAAGATATGGGACAGTTGGAAAGAAGGAGTGCTAACGGGTAAGATTTCACAAGGGGAATTAATGACCTACAAGAGAAGGTAAAGTCAAAGTTACAAGACAGCAGTCAGAGGTATAAACATCAAGCAAATCTGAAATGACGGGAGCTACAATATAATGTAGGGGACCAAGTCCTAGCACATTTTTGTAGAGAAAGGTTCCCTAAGGGTGAATACAATAAATTTAAATTTAATAAAATTGAACCTTGCAAAATTTTACGTAAATTTTATGCAAATTCCTACGAATTGCAACTGCCTCCAGGAATAGGCATATTACCTATCTTTAATGTGGTAGATCTATTTCCATACAATACCAGTCTTGAAGATGATAGTTTGGCATGGGAAAATCAGGATACCCAGAAAGGAAGTAGTTCTTGGATGAGGAAAATGCCTTCGGCTTAGCCCCTTGAGATCAAGAGAATCCTCGATCCATAGGTGGCCAGGCAGACTCAAAGAAAAGAGTACCTACAGTACCTTGTCAAGTGGAAGAACCGTTCAGTTGAGGACAATTCATGGATTGATGTAGGACAGATACAGTGTGTAGGGTGTTCACTTGAGGAGCTCATGAACTAGAGCCATAAATTTTTATTACCCCGGGAGCCTGATGTAGGAGCGTCCAGCTAAGGGAGATCAATGCTAGAGTATTTGTCTCGATACGAGGGTGAAATAACTAGTGGAGGAATCAAATACAATTACAACCAACATCTATAGTTCCTCAGTATACAAAGAACCTAGCAAAGACTGCAGTCACACATTGATAGAGGGTTTCATAGAACCAATAAACACAGTCATAGCAAGGACACTGCATACATCTACAGTTATGAGAATATATAAATATATTTTCTCTTTCCTTTCAAAACCTTTGCATAAACATATACATAGAAGTATCAAAAATATTTACAGCCCAAGTTAAGGACGAGAATGTAGATTGTAAAGACCAAACAACAAGACCATGGTTCAAAACCCCAACTAATAACTTAAACAACGTTTAGACATAAGTTAAAAAATTCTTTAAGGCCTGAAAGAATTCAGAGATAAAGCTAGTAACAGAGAGGCTGAAGCCCTTGACCACAGACCAAAGACAACCAACAGGCAGCAAGAGTGTCGATACAAGAAAGCAAACAAAGCAACATGGAATGACCCTTCCTGTTCCAACGTGTGGGCAATAGGACCCGAGACCAGCAACCAGGATGGTTGAACGTCCACCTGCAATGACCAAGATCCAACCATTAGCAAATAGAAGTTACATTCCGAAACTGAGGCAAAAATATAGGGGTAAGGGCTTATAGAGTTGGAACTTACCAGAGGAGTCGAGCTTCAAAACCCCTGAGAGAACCAGTGAACAGAGGACTGCAACTAGAGCTAACACATAACTAGAACCCTTGGCTAAAAGAGTAGGCTTCGTGACCAAGGTGTGCAGATAGAGAGCCATCAAACCCTCACCAACTGTAGAGCGAAATTAGGGCAGCAAACCCTCTTGATAGAAGAGAGAAATAGTGGGCATAGTGACCAAATGAGGGATTAGGGTTTTTTTGAGAGTGTAGTGTAAAGGCAAGAGATTAGACGCTAAGGTCAGGACAGGTGTCCCCCTCACAATTAAGATTTGGTATGAAACAATTAATCACACAATAATGCAAATCAACCGCTGGATATTATCACAAATCACACATTTAATAATTGACGGGGTACAATAGGGATCATCCCATCTATAGGGAGGAAAATAACTATAACCCTAGTGCCTTGGATGTTAAAACCAGTGCGGTCATATGCGAGAGTAGCGTTTTTGGCAATATTGAAAGTGCCCATCCAAACATAAGAGCCCTTCCTAGTGGGGTCTCTGATTTCTGCAAAGAACCTTCCCATGGGCACTACCTCACTCCTCTATATTTTCTCACCTAGCTATGCTTCATCTATCCATTCACGTTTTGTTGTGGTTGTGGCTTCACACTTACAATGTCTACTCTCTTTGTAATTTCCCATATAAAAGAAGAAAAAAATCATTTTCTTTTGTAATTTCATTCTCCTTGTCTTGTGACATTGATCTTGTTTGAAAGACAAAGGAGGAAAGGCACACAATTTACAGACATAATAACACGAGTTTCTACTCTTCTATCAAAATCTGGATGATTACAGTGAACCCGATGAAGAGTATTGAATATTTTCATATGGTGACCCACTCAAAATAACTTTGAATGCAACGAGACACTAAATTCAACTTTACCCAAAAGAAGACTTAACTCAAACTCACTCACACTTCACTCGATTAAATCAATTTCTAAATTTGGACAACTCTCATGCGGGAGTAATTAATTATATTTAACACTCCCCCTTCATTATGATAGCTAAACTAAGACATGACTCATGAAAACTCAAACATGCATGTTGGTCTAAGTCTTAGCTAGGCTTACAACACCCAAGATTCCTCTATGAAACCCAAAAACATCTTGTGCTAGTGAATAAACCAACAAATTGATCACTATTTAGAAGACTTCAAGTAGACTTCTCCATTGTTCACAAATTTTATAATCAAATGATATATTATTTCAATATGATTTCTCTTTTGACAAAACACACTATGATTGGATAGTACAATGGTTGATGTGTTGTCATAATAGATTGTCATTGATCCTTGTTGTTTCTATTGAAGTTCATCTAAAACTCTTCATAACCATACTGCTTGGTTTATTGTTGATGTTGCTACACATATTTTGCTTCTACTAATGAAAATTTCACAATAGCTTACTTCTTGGATGTCCATGATATCATACTTGAACCAAGATGAAACATGTAACCAAAAGTGTTATTCCTATCATCCAAGCTACCCGCAAAAAAAGTGTCGGTGTCTCCAATGAAATCTTTCTTCTTTGTGCTTGCC
This sequence comes from Pinus taeda, assembly GCA_000404065.3. Classification (NCBI taxonomy): domain Eukaryota; kingdom Viridiplantae; phylum Streptophyta; class Pinopsida; order Pinales; family Pinaceae; genus Pinus; species Pinus taeda. Next base: position 29,193 of record APFE031117113.1, read on the forward strand.
TAAAATATATCATAACTTGTAGTTCCTATTATGTATTTATTGACAGTGATGGACCCACAAACATTCATGGGATATCCCCAGTATGAAGTCCAAACTAGACCTCACATCGTTTGGTGTAGGAGACTCATCCACTATAAATTCTCGATTGCTATATAATTAGAGGTATGCCTTTGCTCTAGCTACCAACACATGAGAGTGTTGTGTTGCTATATTCAAACAACAAGGTACGTGTGCTTGGTGAGTGCGTAATTTAACTTGTGTCTCAGTTCTCTTTACTATAAAGGGGGAGAGTAAATTGAGCCTCTAAGAGACAGAGGATAGTACCACTCAGGAAGAAACACAAGTGAACTAGAAAGGTATGTCTGCATCCATGGGAGTAGTCCACAATAGATGCAACAATCGTTAAAACTAAGGTGAAAGGGACAACACGTACACCACCTAGCAGAGTAGTCCACACGGATGTGATGGTCATTAAAACTGCAGTAAGAGGGGACAACATGTAGACCACCCAACAGAGTAGTCCACATGGATGTGACGATCATTCTAACTAGAAAATAGAGATGGTCTGTCGAGTATCTCATGGAGAAGTCCACAAGGATGTGACAGTGGTGATAACCAATACACAAAGGTGGTATGTCAAGTATCCTGCAGAGTATTCCACATGGATGAGACAGTGGTGATAACCAATACAACATGTTCCCAGCAATGTAAGCACTAATACAATGGAAATAGTTCAACTATATTAGCACAGGTGAAGCAAACATGCAATACAAATTCTGGAAGAATGGTTTACAAACAACTACAAAACATGCATCAAAATGTGTTGGCCTTAACAGGCTTCTAGATTAAGAAAATGTTCCAAGACACATCTGTACACCATACATCACTAGTCCTAGAAGTGAAACATTGAAGCCACTCCTTTCTCCTCAAAGAACTAACTATCTACTCTTAAGGCTATGCCGGAGGAGCCAAGGTGAAACGCCATTGCTGATACAACGGGAGGGGCATATATATCTAAGGGTGATGCTTGAACCTTGTGACTCTTGAACTACCCTCATGACCATTCAACTTCCTATGACTTTTCAACTGACATGGATCTTCATCTTCATGTGTCTATCCATTGGAAGTCCACTTTATATTACATTTAGTTACAATAGATATGGCCCATAGTAGTGATGTCGTCATGAAAAATCATGACATAACTTGGCATGACACTACTGACATGTACTAGTTGGCTGAGGTGCTAAGTGATGGATGTATCCTTCAATGCACTTTGTCTTCTCCTCCACATGGCTCAATGTTGTGGGGTCTTCCATAGTCTTGTTATTGCAAGATGGTTGCATGTATGTGTTCCCTTCACTTTCTCTTAGATGTGCTTCCCTTATTTGTCTAGCTGCAAGTAAGTCTTATGGCATGTGAACTCCTTCATCATTTCTTTCATTGTCTCGCCATGATCCATCATTGTAGATTTTCTTGCAATTCACTCATGATGGGATGACATCAAATCCAAGATCTCCTGGTCTAAGGTGCGTACATTTTTTTCATGTTTTGGGCATGTGAGAGATGACAGGCTAGGAATAGGGCCCAACAATTCTGAAAGGCCTAGTTCCAGGTGATAGGGAGGTGGACTAGTTGCTCAGACTATGCAGACTGCATCTAAGGCTTGGTTAGGAAATTTGGGGCACAATCTTCATTTTCGAGAAGAACTGCACACGGGCCATTAGGGGGTAGGATTACGTAGTTGAGGACATCAGTGGCAGCTTGCAAAGAGGGAACCTAAGGGACACCTTTGTGCAATTTCCAGAGGGAAGACAAGGTCAGACAACAGACGGACCAAAGGACAATTCTGTTCATTTTTTTAGAGCAATGTGTCCCGGCTGAGGGAGGTCATTAGGGTCAAATCTGCTTAATTTGTAGGAGCAGTGCAGGGTCATGTCTCTACAGGATAGCAGGTTCAAACAAGTGGGAAGGAGGCTTGATAACTAATCTTATGAAGTGTGCAATTCAGTTCAGGCTTTGAGGTAGTTTTTGCACAATTCTAGGTAGGAAGACATGTTGCTCACTTCTGGGACAGCATAGTAGAACTGACCTAGAGGATAGTTGCTAGCACTGTGTAGTTCTAGAAGCTAGAGTAGATCCATTGAGGGTTGATACTTTTCATTGCAACTCAGTTGGGCTCTAGTGAAAGGGGGGTTGTTTGTTCAAAATCATTTTTAGGAAAATGGCTAAGTTCAGGAGCAAGTGTATCTGTGAGGGCTCGACATTTTGATGACACACTTAGCATACTTTGGCAACATGAGGACACTAACTACCAAGACAACATGACAAAGCATGATCCTTTGTGAGACTCTCTAGTGTTGACAGCAACAAGCGTGACACTTGGGATAGACCTTTGTACGAAAGTTATGATACTTGCATGATAATGCTTACAGCTTTGTGTATGAGTGCAATAGGTGTTCACATGGTTAGGACAACTTGTATACACAAAGACCAACCTTCATGGTCACCATTACAGTTCGAAAACATGACATAATAACTAGACATATAAAAATACAACAATTGATCTAATAAGCGAAAGGGGGCAAGACACGTAGAGGAAACACGTGGAATGAATTTCAGTGCTTGCAACTATGCATGTCATTGAAGACAAAATGATATGACAATGGTAAGTAGTCCTTCAAGCTATACTAATAGGGTTATTAATAAAATATGTGCTTCATTTTCCATACCTTCCCCACAAAGGGTTGTTTATCAGATGGACTCTTCATGCGGTTCCGATCTCCTATCATTCCCTAGGTTCCTTGGTCTGCTTATATCCTTCCTCATCTCGTTGAGAGTAATCTACCATGTCATCCTTATTTGTCATCACTGAGAGATACATCTAGACAATTTTAGTGGGTAGTGATTGCTACTGGGATGAGGCCCTAGGAGGACACATTTGCAAAGTTTCAGAATACAAGGTAGACTAAGCATATGGGGGACAACACTATGTAGTTTCAAGATGCAAGACACTGTTGTGGGATGAGGTCTTGGGAGGACACCTTTGTGAAGTTTGAGGATGCAAGGTAGATAGGACAACTGAGGTAAAAAACTACGTAAGTTTTGGAGATAGTGGGTTCTCATTGAGGGAAGGGAACTTGAGGAAACCAGAGAAAAATTTTGAATGCTAAGGGAGGTTTGGATTTCAGTGCATTGCACAGTTCTAGTAGGTAAGGGAAAAAATTGAGGTTTACAGATGCAAAGTGCATAGTTCAGTAAATATGGATGAGGCTAGGGAACTCTATAATTTCTCTAATTATGGGATCAGTGGAACTGATGTGAACACTGATAGGAATTGACTATGATCACACACTTGAGTACTTAGTGATACAACATAGACCATCTAGAAAGTATAACACTAGTGCTGAAGTAAAAACTACTGCATAATGTTGAGTTGTGTTTAGTGGAATGCCCTGGAAGAAAAACCGAGTTATTTTTCATTTTTACTACAGTTTTCTGGAAAAATATCTACGATTGAAACTCACACTTTCATTTCATCTTGTATTCAAGTGTTGTAAATACAAGCTTCTGAGTAGATGCAATTATATTTTGATTTTTTTAAAGTTGGTAAATGTTTATCAGATTTTTTTAGTTGTACCATTCACTAAAGAATATATGCTTATTTTCTTAATGTTTTTTGGTTGTTGTGATCTGTTAAAAATGAAATTGGGTATGGCACATTGACATAACATAGGCTTACAACTGCATGCAGTCATGGTTTCTCTGTCTAGTATGCATCGTGTAGTTCCTAGAAATATTCTAGGAAAATTTCAATCACCTTGAAGTGATGGATTCAATCTTGAATAGTCGGTTCAGCAGAAGTCACGAGTGATCATTTTGGAAATAAAATTTTTCCATTGCAACATGAAGCATTCCTAAAATATTCTTACATCCCAAATAGAATTTTCAGTTAAAGAAGCATAGCAACAATCATGTTGGAGCAATAACATAGAAAAATGCATGCGCATCTCTATCAAACATTTTTAGAGGAAAACATCTATCTTAGGGATGCATGGATTATCATATAGTCTTGCAGAGGTTTATGGAACAAATTAATATTGACAGGCATTATTTTTTATGGAAAAGGAGAAGTTTTGCATCCTTTAATGGGGATGCTTTCACCTTGCATTTGGTGAAATATAAGCTTTTAGATCTGAGTTCTCATCCTAGATTACATTCAAAATTGGTATTTTTAAAAAGGATGTATACTCTCTTCAAATTAGAGCCATGGAAGATACATTCCCACTCCTTAAATATCTACGAAAGGTAGTCTATATACTTCTTGAAGCACTCTATTATTCCTTACTAAAATATACAATATAACCATAATTCTCATTTTCAAAGCTCAACCAACAAATACAATACTACACAAGAATAAAATTGTATGAAACATGCTATCAATTTTTCTGGTACATAAGAGAATTATAAAAGTGATTGGTTTTCATGTTTTCATTATGCAAATATATTGCTATTATGAACTAGAGATTAAAGTTACCAATCACAAACTAGAGATTAAAGTTAGTGTTCATATTGGACAAGGATAATTACAACAATTTATAAATAAATGATCACAAGAGGAAATTCTTTTGGCCTTCTAAACTATGAGAGAAACAACCTGAACCTACAAAAGATAAAACCCATTATGCTAAAGTTACCTCTTCCAATGGCTCTAAGTAACTACATTTTTTCCACTGCAATATGAAGCATTCCTAAAACCATTCTTACATCTCAAATGAAATTTTCAATCAAAGAAAGCATAGAAATTATCAAGTTCGAGCAATAACATAGAAAAATGCATGCTCGTCTTTGCCAACCCTCTTCAAATGAAAACGTCTATTTTGGGAATGGATGGATTATCATACAATCATGCATAGGTTTATGGTATTGACATACATCTTATCTTGTATGGAAAAGGAAAAGTTGTGGAGCCTTTAATGCGGATGCTTTCTCCCCTCATTTGGTGAGATCTAAGCTTTTAGATTAGAGTTGCTAGCCTTGATTACATCCAGAATTGGAATTATTGGAAAGGATGTAGACTCTCTTCAGATTAGGGCCACGCAAGATATATTATCACTCCTTGACTATGCAGGAAAGGTAATCTATATACTTCTTGATGTACTCTAATATTCATTATTGAAATATACAATATAACCACAATTTTCATTTTCAAATCTCAACCAACAAATACAATTCTACACAAGAATACAATGGTATGCAACATGCTATCAAATTTCCCGGTACATAAGAAAATTATAAAAATGACTCATTTTCACCTTTTCAATATGCAGATATATTGCAATCACGAACTAGAGATTAAAGTTAGTATCCACATTAGACAAGGATAAGTGAAGAAATTTCTAATTAAATGAGCACAATAGGAAATGCTTTCAACCTTCTAAAATATGAGATAAACATTGTGACCCTACATAAGATAAAATCCAATATGATGAAGTTACCTCTTCTAATGGATTCGAGTAACTACATTTTGTCCACTGCAACATGAAGCATTTCTAAAACCATTATTACATCTCAGTTAAGATTTTATGTTAAAGAGCATAGAAATGATCAACTTCGAGCAATAACATAGAAAAATAAATGCACATCTTTCTCAACCCTCTCCAGAGGAAAACCTATATCTTAGGAATGGATGGATTATCATACAGTCTTGCAGAGGTTTATGGAACATAGTGATATTGACATGCATCTTTTTTTTATGGAAAAGGAGAAATTGTGCAACCTTTAATGGGGATGCAATGATCAACTTCGAGCAATAACATAGAAAAATAAATGCACATCTTTCTCAACCCTCTCCAGAGGAAAACCTATATCTTGGGAATGAATGGATTATCATACAGTCTTGCAGAGGTTTATGGAACATAGTGATATTGACATGCATCTTTTTTTTTTTATGGAAAAGGAGAAGTTGTTCTTTCTCCTTTCATTTTTTGAGATCTAAGCTTTTAGATTATAGTTTCAAGCCTAGATTACATCCAAAATTTGCATTTTTGGAAAGAATGTAGACTCTCTTTAGATTAAGGTCATGGAAGATTATTTAGACCAAGATACAATAAATTCATCTATTTGAAATATGAGTGCCTTTATAGCTAGAACTTTGTAGAAGTAAATGTAGGAGTATTGAACTTGATTGCTTCCTACGAAGGCACATGACGAAAGAGGAGTGTGTATAACGACGTGCACTACACTTGCTTGATACTTCCACAAATTTTTAGGCCATGCCAATAGAAATGTTAATGTTGTTTGATACAGTGGCATTTGCTAGTTTTAGAAAAGTTCTCTTTGTCAAATATGTTGTTTTCATGAAGTAAAATTTCCAACCAAGAATATAAATACTTGGCATTCTTAGGAAACATTGATGTTATCTCTTGCCTGTATTCGTGATTTATTAGTATTCCACCACTAATAACCTCATTATGTAGTTTTTCCTTTAGTAGTATATTATAACAGTGGCTTGTTAAAGGAAAATGGATCTGGTTTGTTTGAACGTCATAAACTGGAAGGAAATTTACCTTTAAATTAAAAAAATGGAATATATTCTGAAAAATATGTTTTATGGTCAAATATAGGTTTGCCGCCTGATTATTAAAAAAATGTAGTCATGGCAATAAGTAATGCTTTTGGACACTATCAATTACATAACTCTCCAAGTTAGAAAGAGGTTAGCATATTCAGTTTTGTTTGCATCAAAGAAAAATGAATGACTAACATTAAGTTTTCATTGAATATGTATAGAATGATTTTAGAGATTCTAAATGGAAATTACATGTGCTAATCTTGCTCAATTAATTACAGGGAAAGAAAGGGGCATAGATAATTTGTTTGCTTCTAGGAATTTCATTCCTTTTCCCCTTGAATAGTGAGCCGACAATTGAAAATTACTATATTGAAGCTATATTCCCATTTAGTATCAAAATTTACAATCTTCTCTTATTCTTTTTTTAGTTTCTTGTTGTAATCTTGTGTCATCAATACTCTCCTCCACCCATTTGATTTCTATTGACCAATTTTATTGTTGAAGTGTCACTGCTTGTTGAAGATAACTAGAGGAAACGATACAAATGAAAAAAGTGGAACATGAGACATTCTAAATATAAATTGCTAGCTCTGTTGTGTTTTATTCTATTGGATAACATAAAAATTGCAATGTACCATAAGCATGGAAGTTCAAAATATTGGGATAGAAATGTGTACATCTATTCACATTTATTACATTAGTTGAAGATAACACTTCATAAAAAAATGTTGTACACTGAAAACACAGTAGGTAGAAAATTTATTATATGGTGATGTTTTATTTGCTTTGTTTATATGAGTCATCTGGTCACATAGTGGCCACTATTGCCCAACTCAAGAAAACTTGTTCGTGTTTCTTGGTTTTATGGTGAAAAATGGAATAAACAATATTGTTGATGTGGAGGTATATATTCTATAAATATTTTATAGTTTACCTTAATTTATATTTTAGTGTTCATCGATTTTCATGTATTATACTCTGCATTCATTATATAAATATATTTATATAAATATATATAATATATATTATATATATATATATATATTTCAAAAAAAGAACTAAGTATTGATGGCAAAGAAGCATGAATCGAAGAAAGAGAAGAAAAATAACACTATAGTGACAAAATTTAAATTAAAGAGAGAGAGAAGAGAATTGGTCTAGTGGTACTCGTAGAGCCCAATATCCCGCATAAGACACACACATAGAAGCTAATGCTCAAGCCTCCATAGTTGGTGAATTCACCTGCAATGTCTTGGCAACACAATCATAATGTTTTGAAGTGATGAAAGAATATTTAATGTGTAAATGTACTCCAACCATTTTAAGTTGGAAACTCATATTTTAGCACTTGACATTTTATATATCATAATTTATTTAGTTGGAATTATTCATAGTTGCACTTCATATTACTTAGTATTGTAATTAACATATGTAACTTTGTGTTTTCATATTAGATGAACATGTACATTGTATGACACTTTTTTGTTTATTTATTTATTTACAAAATCATACTAATTAATTTATGTTGATTAATAATGAATACAAAAAATCAATCTAAAACTGCTAAATTAGTACTTTATACTTATTAATGATGAACAAAAAAAAAATTAATATACGACTAAATTGGTTTCTTATAACGATTGTTAATTAAAGTAAGTGAAATTATTATAAACTACTAATGTATTCATTTATATAATGAGTATGAAACTACCAAACAAAGATAAATGACTACTTCAAATGATAAATTTGTAATTACAAATGAGGAGTAAATTTTGCATATATACAACTATTAGTAATCAATTTATAGTATCTTATAACATGACCAAAATCTAGTCATATTGATTTGGTCATTAACTAGTTTCAAACGATGAATAAAATTTGCATACATATAACTATTAGTAGCTAATTTACAATATTTTATAACATGACCAATATTTTGGTCATTAATTGGTATCGTTCGGCTATAATTTAATAATGTATTTTATTTTTATATTTGGTTATTAACTGCAGCAATGAATGACTAAATTAAGGACTAAATATACTCCTAGACAACAAAATTGAGAAAATCAATTAATGACTAAGCTAAAAATGACTAAAATTTGGTTGCGTTATAAAATACTGTAAATTAGCTGCTATTGGTCACCAACCGAAAAATAGTCATTTATATGCAAATTTTAGTCATTTTTTTAGTAACTAATTAACCGTTGTGTACTAGTGATAGGACCTTTACACCATGGAAAATCATAATGAATATGAAAAATGACATAATTTTTTCCAAATTCTTATTTATTGTTGTCACATTAGTCCTTATCCCTAATAACACATTTCACATTTCTAATGATCTTGAATTTTGTTCCATTCTCGATTTCCTTACGTTTTTTAAAATCCTCTCTGAATTTACCTTGGTTTGATGGAATCATCTCATCATTTATAAATATTCCTATCCCTTTAAAACATGGATATTTTCTTTAGTATGCCAATTTTAGGGCCACTATAATTACATCATCATAGACCAATGTATCTTTGCACTCATGTATCTTTCCCAACCTTCTTGCTTCTATATAGTAAGTTATTTCAAGTTGTCACTTATTTCTTAATTTTTCTTTTATGATTGCTATTGTTCCCTTATATTTCTATGCTATCATACCAATAATTATATAATTTTCTAGTGTACTTGTTGAATTACCTAGTAGCTAGAATAATGGTCCACTATCCCTTCAACCTGGTTTCGAATCTGATGGGGGATATCTTTGGCTCATTGTGATAAAGCTTAGGAAGTAGGTTCAAGAATCTTTGTGGAGTCCCAACTCTCACGAATTCATAAATTCCTAATATATTTTACTTATGATATGCTAGATATACTCTTGTTTCTATGGAGGTAGTCAATAACTTTAATTTTTGGCTATGCCCAAATTACTCGATCAAGTTATCGATTTGTTGTGATGTTACATTCTTTGTATAAGGTTTAAGTCTCTTTTATTGCAATCATTGTGTGTGT
>APFE031117113.1:42405-53673 GCA_000404065.3 Pinus taeda
CTAAAATAGACTCCGCCCATATGTCTAAAAATAGAAGTCCATCTATTTTTACCAACATGACCAATCATCCATAAATAGCATCCTGCAACTCATAGACCATGATCCATATGTCTAAAAATAGACATAGTCTAAAAATAGAGATAGTCTAAAAATAGACTTTGCGCCAAAAATAGCCTGCGGGCCCACTTAGTGAAGGCGACTTCTTTTCACTAAGCTCCATCATCTTGTTGCATTTTCAATAGGCACATTGCCTCTTTAGTATGTTCAAAGGCCTTCGTTACTTCTGGAATCCATAAAAATGTATATTTCTTCAACAATGTTGTTAGAGGTGCTGCTATTCTCCCATAATTCTTAACAAACTTGCGACAATACCCTGTCAACCTGAGAAATCCTCACAGATGCTTTATGGAGGTAGGGACTTTCCATTCCTTAATGGATTTAATTTTTCTAAGGTCTACCTTAACACCTTCATGAGATAAAGTATGACCCAGATATTCCACCTCTTGTACTCCAAAGAAACATTTGGAGATTTTTTCATATAATTGTTTCTCCTCCAATAGTTTGAGCACCCCGTTGATATGTTGAACATGATCCTTCCAATACTTGCTATAGATTAGCATATCATCAAAAAATAATAACACAAATTTTGTAAGGATGGGTTTGAAAATGGAATTCATAAAACCTTGAAATGTAGAAGGTGCATTGGTAAGGCCAAAAGGCATGACCAAAAATTCATAATGACCCTCATGAGTTCTAAATGTTGTTTTTAGAATGTCTTCAGTCTTCATTCTAATTTGATGATATCATGAACAAAGATCCAACTTGGTAAAATAAATTTATCAATGCAATTCATCCAATAGTTCATCAATGACAGGAATGGGAAATTTATCTTTAAGAGTGAGCTTGTTGAGCTTCCTATAATCCAGACACATGCACCATGATCGATCCTTTTTGTGCACCAATACTACTAGAGCAGAGAAAGAACTTTGACTAGGTTGAATTATACTAGCCTCTAGCATTTCTAAAACAGTACATTCAATTTCACTCTTTTGGGCATAGGGATATCTATAAGGCCTGATGTTTGGAGGAACACTTCCTGGAATCAAATGAATAACATGATCATGATCACGAATAGGTGGGGGACCTTTAGGAGTCTCAAATACCTTGGAATGATTATCTAAGAATTTTTGGAGATCTGGAGAAATAGATGATTTTGATGTGGGAACCTCTAGCGAACATAATTGTGCAATTAGGCCTTGTTGTTCTTTATTTAGAAGCTCTGTTATTTATTTAGAAGCTTTTTCATTCCATTAGGGCCTATAATCAAGTCACTGTGGGAGATTTCGCATACCTCTTCCTTGGAGAAACCAATTTGGGTCAGACTTGTGGCATTGGAAAGAGGACACAAAGGGCTACTACAGATCACAAATTTAGAACTAGATGATCGAAAAGTACAGAGATACATCAGAGGCAATATCAAGCTCCTACAAAGTGAAAAAAGGTGTGTAGATTTTCTTAAATTTTTGCTTAAGCTTGGTTTGAAAATTTATTTTGAAGGAATTCAAAGGGCATAGTAGAGCATTATTATCGGTTAACTGATGCCCCGAGGAAAGAAAATGCAAACGCCTAGTAAAGAGCCTGGAAGCTCTAGCATGACTAATGAAGAAGAAGAAGAAATGCTATATGATATATCAAAATTACAAGAACAAGTGCAACAAGTGTCACTTGCACAAAAAGCAACAGAATCTAAGATGGATGGTTTAAGAAAAGATGTAGAAGCTAAGATGGATGGCTTAAAGAAAGGCATAGAAGCTAAAATTGATGGCATGGATGATAAGATGGAAGAATTGAAGATAAATATGAATAAGTTGCTACAAGAAATGGTCAATAAGGGTGAAAGGGTACTAAAGGAACTCATGATGAGAACAAAAGAAATGTTAATCATGATTCCATAGACTCTAATGTTGGATCAAAGACTCACCATATTCCAAAAATCGATATGAGGAAGTTTGATGGCAAGGATCCTGCTACATGGATATTACAGATGGAGCAGTTCTTCGATCTCATAATGTGCAAAACACACAAAAGGTACGTATGGCAACTTTATATTTGGAACCAAATCAGTTTGTATGGTATCAATGGCTTTGCTCTCATAAACAATTTATCACTTGGGCAATTTTTACCGAAGAATTGATGGCACATTATGTGGATACAAAAAGCAACACTTTTTTTAGCCAATTGATAAGTCTCAAACAAAAGGGTCCAATAATGGAGCACATTGAGGAGTTCCAAAAATTGAACATAAGGGTAAAAGATATTCCAGAGGAGCATAGGATTGATGTGTTCATAGGGTCTTTAAAGGATAATATCCAACATCATGTTCACCTTTGGGAACCTGATTCATTAGATAAGGCATTCAGGTTAGCGAGAAAAATGGAAAGCAAAATTATGGCAACCAGGAAGCATACCACTCACAACTATAAAGACGGAAGTGTTGTTGCCCCTAGTCTTCCACACCCTATAAGGTTGACGCCACAACAATTGGAAGAAAAAAGAGCAAAAGGGCTTGTTACAGTTGTGATAGCAAATACACTAAAGGTCATAAGTGTGCTGAGAAGAAATTATTCTACATAGATTGTGAAGAGGAAGAAGAAAAGGAGCAAGAAAGGTCAAAAGAAGAGATATACTCCAGGAACAAAGCCTAGATGAAGAACAAATGAATCCGACCATATCTTGTAATGCATTGGTGGGAATTACAACTCCTCGAACCATCAAGATAGAAGGACAAATCAAGAAGAAAAAGGTAATAGTGTTGATTGATTCAGGAAGTACTCACAATTTTATTCATTGTAAGGTAGCAAAAGAATTGAATTGCTTCTTATATCCAGCACCAGAGTGTCAAGTGATGGTTGCAAATGGAGGAACAATAAATTGCTCTGGAAAGTGCATAATATCAAGCTATCCATAGGAGAATATGTATTAACTAGCCCAATGCTTTCCATTCCAATGGGAGGTGTTGATGTTGTATTAGGAGTCCAATGGCTACAATCCTTGGGTACAATAGCTTTTAATTTTCAAGAACTTTTCATGAAATTTTCTATGGAAGGAAATGAAGCTGTATTAAGAGGTATTGTAGGGAAACCGGGAAAGATAATCAACTCTAATGGTATGACAAAGCTTCTCAAAAAGGAACAAAAAGGTGTAGTTTCACAATTATGTTCGCTAGATGTTTCCACATTGGAATCATCTATTTCTCCAGATCTCCAAATAGTCTTGGACAATCATTGCAAGGTATTTGAGACTCCCAAAGGTCTCCCACCTATTCATGATCATGATCATGCTATTCATCTGATTCTAGGAAGTGTTCCTCCAAACATCAGGCCGTACAGATATCCCTATGCCCAAAGAGTGAAATTGAACGTATGGTTGCAGAAGTGTTAGAGGTTGGTATAATTCAACTAAGTCAAAGTTCTTCCTCTCCTCCAATAGTATTGGTGCACAAGAAGGATGGATCATGGCGCATGTGTCCAGATTATAGGGAGCTCAACAAGCTCACTATTAAAGATAAGTTTCCCATTCTTATCTTTGATGAATTACTAGATGAATTGCATGGACCAATTTACTTCACCAAGTTGGATCTTCATTCAGGATATCATCAAATCAGAATGAAGACTGAAGATATTCTAAAAACAACATTTAGAATTCATGAGGATCATTATGAATTTTTGGTCATGCCTTTTGGCCTTACCAATGCACCTTCAACATTTCAAGGTTTGATTAATTCCATTTTCAAGCCATCCCTTAGAAAATTTGTGTCAGTATTTTTCGATGATATACTAATATATAACAAGTCTTGGAAGGATCATGTTGAACATGTTGACAGGGTGCTAGAACTATTGGAAGAGAAACAATTATATGCAAAAAGATCCAAATGTTTCTTTGGAGTACAAGAGGTGGAATATTTGGGTGATATTGTATATCATGAAGGAGTTAGGGTAGACCCTAGAAAAATTAAAGCCATTAAAAAATGGAAAATCCCCACGTCCATAAAGCATCTGCGAGGATTTATCTGGTTGATAGGGTATTATTCCAAGTTTGTTAAGAATTATGGGAGAATAGTAGCACCTCTAACAACATTATTGAAGAAAGATGCATTGACATGGACTCCAAAAGCAACAAATCCCTTCAAACATCTTAAAGAGGCAAATTGCCAAGCACTAGTCTTAGCTACACCAGACTGCACAAAAACCTTTATTGTGGAATGTGATGCTTCAGAAAATGGAATTGGTGTTGTTTTAATGCAATATGAAAGACCCATTTCTTTTGAAATTTATCCAATCAAGGTAAAGTTTTTACACAAAGCTATTTATGAGAAGGAAATGTTGGCAGTACTCCATCCACTTAAGAAATGGCGACCCTACCTAATGGGAAGACACTTCAAGGTAAAAACAGATCATGATAGCCTTAAATACTTTTTAGAACAAAGATTATCCTCTGAAGAGCAACAAAAGTGGGTCACAAAGATGTTGGGTTATGACTTTGAAATCATATACAAAAAAGGGAAGCAAAATGTGGTGGCAGATGCACTCTCAAGAAAGGATGAGGATGTGGAAGAATTGTTGAGCACCATTTCTATTATCCAACCAGATTGGATAAACGAAGCAAGGGAAGAATGGCAGAATGATGAAGAAGTGTGGTCACTTATTCGAAAGTTACAACACGATTCCAGTACATCTAATACATTTAGATGGAAAAATGATTTGTTATGGTAGAAAGATCACTTATACCTCTCTAGGAATTTCTAACTAAAACAAAATATTCTTATGGAATTGCACACTTCTCCCTTAGGAGGGCACTCAGGATTTTTAAAAACTTACCACATGGTTAAGAAGGAATTTTTTTTGGATGGCCTTAAATCGGATATTCAAAATTTTCTGGTGGAATGTTTGGTTTTCCAACAAAATAAAGTTGGAACAATTAAGACATCGAGTCTATTACAACCTTTATCCATTCCAAGCCCACGTTGGGAGGAGATTTCAATGGATTTTGTCATAGGTTTACTCAAGTTTGAGGGAAAGAGTGTCATCATGGTGGCAGTTGACAGACTTACCAAGTATGCACAATTTTGTGCATTATCACATCCATTTAAAGTATTGCATTTATGGAAACAATTCAAAAGATACATGGAAACCCAAAGATTATTTTAAGTGATAGAGATCCCATTTTCACTAGAAATTTTTGGAGAGATTTATTTTCTTTTCTTGGCACTCAGTTAGCTCATGGCTCATCTTATCATCCTCAATCTAATGGGAAAACTGAGATAGTAAACAAATGTTTGGAAGGATATCTTCATTGCTTTGTATCTCATAAATAGACACAATGGTCAAATGGTTGCCTCTGGCTGAATGGTGGTATAACACTTCCTTCCATACAACAACAAAAATGACCCCATTTATGGCACTTTATGGATATCAGCCACCATCCTTCACGTTATATTTAAGAGAAAAATCTAAGGTTCAAGTAGTGGAACATCACATCGCACATCAACAAGAAGTCCTCCAACTCTTAAAGCATAACGTCGTGTTCGCACAAAATAGAATGAAACAACAGGAAAATCAACATCATAGTGAAAGAAGTTTTGATGTAGGTGATTGGGTATTCCTACGGCTACAACCATATAATAAAATTTCCCTCAAGCAAGCTAAGAAGGATAATAAATTATCACCAAAGTATTATGGTCCATACAAGGTGTTGCGAAAGATTGGTACTATGGCATACAAATTGGAGCTTCCTGCAGCTTCTTGATTGCACCTAGTTTTCCATGTTTCATGTTGAAAGAAGGTTATAGGTGACAAGCTCCCAGGTCAAACAATATTGCCAAAACTTGATGAGGAAGGAAAAATTATATTGGAATAAGAAGAAGTCATGGAAGCAAGAACTCGACGGCTATGAAATTGATCAATTTCGAAGTATCTTATCAAGTGGAAGAACTTATCTGTTGAAGATTCCACATGGGAGGATGAGCATTTTATACAGAAGCATCCAAAACTACTCAAGTGCTGAGGAAAACACTTTTTCAAAGCAAAGAGGCATCTTGGTTCCCTATAATACTAGTGATTACCCCATTACTATTGTAGTTGTATCCCTTATTAATATTGTTGTGCCCCTATTATCCCCATATTGTTATTATTGTGCCCCATAGAATCCCTCTATTGTTATTTTTGTGGCTTTATATTATTATTCTTAGGCCGGTTGGGTTATATTGTCACTCCTTAGACTCCTATATATAGAAAGGAGGTTTTGTCATTTGAATCATCAAAGAATTGTTCATTTATGTAATGTAAATGGGATTTCCCCCTCGAAGAGGCTGAATTCTAAGGCTTTGATCTATCTTTTCTATCTTTTTTTTGAGCTGGTTTCTCAACACAAAAATCATGTGCAACTTACTTTCTAAAGCCTACTTATAAAGATTTGTATTTTGATTTTTTATTTTTGGTCTCTTTGATTTTCTTGTATTCTTTCATGAGTCCTTATTTCTAGCCTTCTCCTATTCAAAATATGTCCTCTAAATATGTTCTCCAAGTTATGAGACCTTCAACACATTTTTCTGCAAGTTAAATTGAGTTATGCTACTTATTTTATCATTTGTGGTAGTTTTTGGGATTTAGTGGGGCTTCTCTATTATTAGAGGGTCATTAACTTTAGCTTAACAACCAAATTATACCACTAAACTGTCACATATGAAAGGCTTCCAATTCATTCCATCCAGAAGCCCAAAGGATCTATTAAAAAATAGTTGTCGACTCATCACACCAAAGCCCGAACAAAATGGTGCCAAAATATTTGCCAACTCAAACCCCACCATGCATGTGCCCAAAGAACTTTATCATAGGCTAATATCCTTTGAATACAATATCGTTGCTAAACACAAACTTCGTGACCCTTTTTAAATTTTATTAAAAATGCTCCCAAATCCACCTAAACATCCTTTAGCTCATATTTCACTGGTGCCTTAGCCTATTTTCTGCCCATAAGGCAAAGAATTGTGACGTCCACTAAAGCATTCAAGTGTTAAATCTTTTTAAGCCGTTGAGGGCCCTTTATTTCTTTGTAAAACTTCATGCCCTTGGTCTCATTTCTACTTGTAACTTCATGTAGGAACATAGCCTTCAACCATCTATCTTAGTTCTTTAATCTTGACTCCCTTTAAATCCTTTGGGATACTTATAGTGGTGTTAGGTGCAACTTGGGTCCCCCCACTTGCTTCTGATTGGTGTCTCATTCTGCCATAATTTCATGTCAACATGATGCTTTCTACCCGGTGCTTCCTCTCTATATTTGTTTAAAATCGTTAGGATTTCCTTTACATGTTGAGTTATCCTGATGGGATCCATTGTTGGACTTGCACCATATTTCTGCACACCTAGGCTAAGCTATCTGTGACACCACCTATGTCATCGTATAACTAGTTAGCACATTTTTTTCTTATGTGCTCTTCTTATTTATACTAGGAACTTCGCTATTGGATGGCATCATGTTGACATCACCTATGCCATGTGTCATCTTGTGATTTTTCCATGTTTGAATTAAAAATGGTATATTCGGGTAGCTAAAAAGACTCAATATTTCTACCACTTGTCATGCTCCCATAGGTTTGATGCTGACATCATCTTTGATGAATAATAAAATGCCACCTGTTGTGCTATTAGAGAGAAGCGAGAAGGACCCAAGGCATAGTTTTCAACATTTTTCTTTTTTAAATCATCTTGGTAAAAATTGTTGAGTTCAAGCCTGTTATGCCTCTTCTTATGCCTTGTTTCCTAGTTGATGCTTCTCAAGCTTACTCCTATGCATGTTGTTGCGTCGTTTGGGGTCACCTTCCTTTCAGGCTTGGGGATTGAGTTTTTATTTGCGGGCCTCTTTCTCAAGTGTTCTGCAAAAGATAAGCCTCTATTGCATTGTGTTAGACCACCTATGCTAGTGTTATGTCATCCCTCTTAAAATCTTAAACATTCCTTAAGTGTTTGATGTGTTACGCATTCTAAGCTTCCTCTTCTGAGCTAGGTTGTGGTGTGGGATCACCCTCGACCAAGAGAAAGCCTCTCTATCACACTTTTGCTCAAAATCTTCTTGTTGATATCCTTCATGCTTCTTAAGAATTCTTCGGGGCTTTACCATCAGGTTCCCTCTATCGGGATGTGTTGAAATGGTGCCTCCATCTATGAATAATAATTGTGGTCCCTTCAATGAGCTATCCATCCATTTCCACCTAGTGCTTTCAGTGGTGGATTGTCCATCTTTGCCACTAGTTTTGACACTTTTTGCAAACTTATCTATGCTCCAAATGGGTTTCCAACCACTTTAGCTCTACAAAATTTGACTTGGGGATTATGCAACTTTGACTGGACTTAACCTTCAATCTAGGAGGCCATTTTCAGAATTTCGCATACCAATGGAAAAAAAATTCATAGCTTTTTCAATCTAGGTGCCTTTAATCTATTCTTGAAGTGATTAGTTGTACTAGAAATGCCTTCAAATGGACTGCACCAGTTTCCACTAATGTTGATATTCACTCTCCTTTGTGTGCCTGGAACTTGATCTTCTCACGATTATTTTGACACCTTTTGCACTTGTTGTTGTCAATCACAATATATATATATATATATAGTCTAAATAATAGATGAAATAGATTTTTTGGCCGAAATACGACAATACATGTTCTTGTGGAGGTTTGCCATTACACCAAAACCCATAGGTGTTGGTAAACATTCCAAACCAGTAACTAGGATCCCCAGAGTGGAAATTATGGATTCTATAGAGGTATGGTGACTCATCCAACACCCCCTCTCAAACACAGCTCGAGGGAATCAAATTTGGGTCCAAGCTCTAATACCATGTTGAGGTTTGCCATTACACCAAAACCCACAGGTGTTGGTAAACGTTACAAACCAATAACTAGGATCCCCAAGGTGGAAATTAAGGATTCTATAGAGGTGTGGTGATTCTTCCAACACCCCCCCTCAAACGCAACTCAAGGGAATCGAACCTGGGTCCAAGTTCTGATACCATGTGGAGGTTTGCCATCACACCAAAACCCATAGGTGTTGGTAAACATTCCAAACCAGTAAATAGGATCCCCAGGGTGGAAATTATGGATTCTATAAAGGTGCGGTGATTCTTCGAACACCCCCCCCCTCAAACGCAACTCGGTGGAATCAAAGCTAGGTCCAAGCTCTCATACCATGTAAAACTTACACAGGTGAATCTAGCCAGTAAAGGTTGAACACGCAGCTTTGTAGAGCAAAAACACTAAAAGAAAATTGAAAGAACAAAAGAATAATTGGTTAGAAAATAGGTTATGATGCTCATGATATAGCATTACTGGGTGAAGATCCCAAGGTAATGCACCATAGTGGTGATCAATGAGAAGACTCAACACCTACAATAAGTTTCAGAAACAACTAGCTAGTTGCGGAGTGAAAGAAGGGGCAAATCAGGGAGTAAATCATGCAGAAGAACTAACCAGTTGCAGAGTTAAAGAAGGAGCAAATCAGGGAGTAAATCATGCAAAAGAACTAACCAGTTGTGGAGTTAGAGAAGGAGAAAATAAAGGAGTAAATCATGCAGAAGGAATCTTGCACGTAGTCCCGTGCTCTAACTAAGAGTCCGCATGTAGGTGTGTAGTAGTTCAAACACTCACTCTAAACATCACTATGGGGAAAAATAGAAAATGGTCCCTAGCAACTAAGGCCAAAGGTCACCCAAAATACAATGAAACTTGTACTAAAATTGAGGAAAGAGGGAAAAGCTCATGGGAAAAACCCCCCCTCAAAATACAACGCAATTGAAATAAAAGAGGAAGAAAAGACAGTTGCTAAGCAACTGTGTCCTTCACTCCAAGACGATCGCGGAGAGAGCGAAACTTCTGCTCAGTGAATGTCTTGGTGAAGATGTCTGTAGTGTGTTCTGTTAAAGGGCAGGACTACAAACCAATGACCCGATCATGTACTAAGTCTCTGATGTAGTGCATATGGATCTCCATATGCTTCATTTGTTGTCGTTGTACTGGATCCTTGCAAAATTTTAGAGTGCTCTGGTTGTCACACCAAATCACAATGGGCTGGTGGAACTGGACGCCCAACTCAGTGAGGAAGTATTGTAGCCACAGAGCCTACATGGTGATGTTGACTACTCCTCTGTACTCGGCCTCAGCTGAAGAGAGAGCAATAGCAGCCTACTTCATGCTCAACCAACAGGTAGGGCTAGATCCTAGACTTAGTGAATGTCCGGAGGTGGACTTGCAATCAATGCTATCTCCCACCCAATCAGAATCTGTGAAGCCAAGGAGATTCAATGCAGTTTTTGCTACATAGTGAATCCCGAAGGTGATGGTGCCCTGTACATATCGGGGGATGTGCTTGGCAGCATTACAGTGTAGCTCATGCGGCTACTGCATGTATCTGGAAACTGCCCCTACTGCATATGGGAGATCTAGTCTGGAGTGGGTGAGGTACAATAAGCTCCCCACTAGCTATCGGTAGATAATGTTGTCAACTAATGGGGTGTCACCTCCATCCTAATGGTGGACCCCAGACAGAAAAGGAGTCAGTGCTGGCTTGCAGTTAGTCATGCGAAATCTCTCGAGGAGATCCCGTGCATACTTAGCCTGAGAGAGTTTGATGCCTGTGGCATCCTTGCTGATCTCAAGACTAAGAAAGAAGAGTAATGGACCCATGTCCTTCATCAAGAACCTATGATGCAAGGCCCTCTTGACTGTAGCAATGGCTGAAGCCGAGCTGCCAGTGATTAGGAGATCATCCACATACAAAACTAAGATAAGAAGAGAATCATGTGTCCTGAGCATGTAAACATTCAGATTAGACTTACATCTTTCAAAGTTTTGTGATAAGATAAAAGAATCCATCTTCGTATACCAAGCTCTCGGGGCCTGCTTAATGCCGTAGAGATATTTCTTCAGTCTGTAGACCAAAGATGAATCCAGAATAAAACCATGTGGCTACTCCATGTAGATCTTCTCAGATAGGTCTCTGTGAAGAAAGGCATTCTTCACATCCATTTGATGTACTTCCCGCCCCAGGGTAGCCACAATGGCAAGTGTAAGGCATATGGAATCCATCTTTGCTACTGGAGCAAAGGTCTCATCATAATCAATGCCATGCACTTGTTGGAAGCCTTTGGCTACTAGGCTTGCTTTCCGTCTCATGATTTGCCCATTTGCAGCACTCTTGGTCTTGTAGACCCATTTGC
>APFE031117113.1:65797-126788 GCA_000404065.3 Pinus taeda
TATAAATGTAATGTAATAGGGTGTGAGATATATCTTATTTGTGAGTAAAATAGTGAGTGAGCAAGATGTAGTCGATTGTGAGCTGGGTTTTAAGGCTGAAATTTCTTAGCTTGGAATGTAATTTGTTCTATATATATATATGAAACGTGTTCTAGTATTGTGTACGCCTGTGTGTATTGTATAATTAAGTTAAATCTTGTGTTCAAGCTTGTTGATCTAAATATCGTTTAACTGTTATATGTAAATGTTTGCTGAAGACAGATTCTGATGATAATTCCAGGCTGTAAAATGGTGTTGGGTATATTGAATTTAATGATGCTAATGTTGAATTGGTGGAGGATCTTGATTGTTTTTTAAAGAAATTGGGATTTTGGGCAACCCCCAAATTCTCATTTTCATCAGGAAGGTCACTTAAAGTTTGTTCCAAAAGTCACCTCAAGGTTTGTCCAAAATTAGCTTCCAATTTTACTTCAGCAAATTTGCTCCAAGGTTTTTCCGAATCTACTCAATGTATGATCCAAGGCTCATCAATAACTACTCAATCATTCGATGCAAACACTCCTCTTAAATTGGTATAAATCACACTCAACAATTTAACTAATTTCCGTTCAAAGATGTCTTCAAATTTCTCCAAACTACATATGAAACCTCAAGCAATAATGTTAATTTTTCTTACGGATACATTGTTCTTTTCTTTGATAACTACATTTCTTCATTTCAACATTAAATATACCTCATAATATCATAGCATTTTTCATACTATTCATCAACATATGCAATTATATAGAGCTAACGACATTATATATAATGCAACTGAACATAAAGGAACAATAAAAGAAAAAATCTACATATAGAGACACCTGGATTGATCGGAGATAAGGGAGAAATCTAGTATGGGGAAAACCCTTTTAGAAGCTTCTTCCTACTAGATTGTCATTGAATGATTCAACAAAAGATATTAGAATGACCCATATCCTAAACCTTAAACCTAACCAACAAAATTAACTAAACAATATCCATGAGATGAACCCAGAAATGCTCGTACTAGAAATCCTCATCCAGAAGTCTGTAATGAACTATTACTGTATGCAATCAATTTTTCAACACTGTGGTCAACGAGTGAAAACTTTGGTAGACTGAAAAATGCAACTTAAGATTCCAATCGTGGGGAGGAAGAGGTATGCGAGCGATTGAGAGCTTTTAGTTGCTCCATTGAGCATGCAATGCAGTGATTATAGTTGAAAATTGCCTTTGGTAAGCCTATGATTGTGACCCAAAACCCCAGAAATACGCTCAAGTTTTAGAACATGTAATTTGGGACCTATACCAACCACTATGTTTTGAACTTCCCTCAGAGTTGTGCGAGTCGAACCAAAGAAGAGAACCGAAGAATGCTCCTTGCTGGTTTCCAAATAAGGTTGCTCATGCCACTTTTATTTATAGATTTGGATGAAAACATGAAGCGAGGTTGCACTTTTGTGAGAAACGCCCCTGAAAAATTCTCAATCTCAATTTTTCGGCTCAACTAAAATTTTATTTGGCCATATTTTCTAAATTTATTCAGCGGAATTTTATAAATTCGTTCGACATAACTTTTGGCCATTTAGACTAACTCTGGCTGTTAAGCAAAAAAAATTCCGGAGTTAAAAAAAATGGCAAAAACATACTTTGACCGAACAAACAATTCGGCTTAATAAATAATTCGGCTCAATAAATAATTCGGCCAAACTATTTGTTCGACCGAACCATTTTTTTAGCTGAATTATTTATTCGACTGAAATTTTTTTATACATATGACGGCCCAAACTTTGTTGTGAAGTTTTCTTCTTTGTCAATTTTTTATTGTGGTTGTTTGAGCCAAGGGTTATTACTGCTCTGTTAAGTTTTTATTCTGGTTGGTTGATCTGGGCATTGTTACTACTCTAATAATTTGTGATTGTGGTTGGTTGAGACAAGCACTATTATTACTCTGTTAATCTATGATTTTGGTTAAGCTAAGTCGAGTGTTGTTACTGCTCTATTAATTTGTGATTATGGTTGAACCGAGCCAAACCTAAGAGCTGCTGTTAATTTGTGATTATTGTTGAGGCGAGCTGAAGCAGAGCACTGCTAAGGTTTGTTTATAAATTAATTTTTTATAGCAATTTTTAACGGTCTTGTGGATATCATAATGTCTTTTCTATTTTGCAGTGTGACACCAAAGGAATTTTGGTTGGTTCCACTAATCGGTGACAACTCTCTCATCCTGGTCATCTGAACCTGGTAAGTCGTCCAAAACACAAAACCACCAAAAGGTTATGGAGATGAACTTTGATGAATATATGAATTGTGATGAATATGTATACATTGTTCCTTGTAAAGAAAAGTTGAATATTCTAGTCGTTTATTAATATTTTATTATTTACATTATAAAGATGAAAGACATGTTACTTTTTCCGTTGACTGCTCGCAAGGGTCCTCTTCTATCTGAGAGAAACTTAATCCAACTATCACTTAGACCATGAACTATAACATTCCCTTATATTAAAGATTTTATTATTTACTCTATAGACCTGAAGGAAATATTACTTTTTCCATTGACTATTGGCATGGATCCTCTTCTCTTTGAGAGCAGCAGAATCCAACTATCACCAAGACCGTGAACTGTATCATGCCCTTATCTTATTATTTTATGTTTTACATTATAAACATGAAGGAAATATTAATTTTTCCATTGATTGTTGGCATGGATCCTCTTCTCTTTGAGAGCAACAGAATCCAACTATCACCAAGACTGTGAACTATAACATGCCGTTATCTTATTATTTTATGATTTACATTATAAACATGAAGGAAATATTACTTTTTGTAATTGATTACAGGAAGGGATCCTCTTCTCTATGAGAGAAGAAGAATCCAACTATCATAGATACCAAAAAATATAACATTCCCTTATATTAATCTTTAACTATTTACATTATAAACATGAATGAAATATTACTTTTTGCCATTGGCTGCTAGTAGGGATCCTCTTCTTCGTCTCTATGACAAAAGAATAATCAAAATATCACTGAGATTGTGAACTATAACATGCCATTATCTTAATATTTTACTATTTGCATTATAAGCATGGAGAAAATATTAATTTTTTCCATTGCCTGCTGGCAGTGATCCTCTTCTCTGTCTCTTTGAGCATAGCATAATCCAACTATCACCGAGACCATGAACTTAAGTTTACATAGTATTGTAAAATTATCAAAGGCATTTAAATTGTCCATATTCCACCCTCTAAATTGCAATTTTCCTATCCACCGATATATATGGGAGGAAAATAGTGGAATACTCACCCCATCAAAGAATGAAAAATTTAGCAAAGTACTGTTATATGAATAAATTGTCATAAATAAAACTTATTCATGAGTAAAGGTGCCCTCGACGTTGATAGAACTTGCTTAGAGAGGAGATTGGGAGAAAGGAAGTGAGCAAAGTGAGCATAACGAGGGTTTGCAATGGGTAGCAGTGTTGGTTACCATGGAGGGGCGAGGAGGGGGGAGTTCCACTCGCTTTTACAGTCAATCAGTTACGAATAGCAGCAGGGACGCAATGTCAAATCACTTCAAGCAACTTATGGAGGCTAAAACTATGGATATCAACACAAGAAAACAAAAAAACGGCAGATTTCATGAATAGTAAGAAAATCATGAGGAGTTTAGAAGAGACAAGAAAGTAGGAGGCAGTTAGAGAACTGAGTGCAAGAATATGACACGACTCTCTAAACCTAGCTCAACCATTACACCTCAGGTTGTTTTAAGTGATCTATTGCTACAGGTGCATAGGGATCACATGGCGACGTATGAAGTAATATGCAAATTTATGGGGATATGGCCAACGAAGAAGGCTCTACATTTCTGGATAAAAAAGCACTAGAAGCCAAAAAGGGAAGTAAACCTTCATCTTGGGTCCAAGGGTTTCTTCACAGTGTTCTTCACAAACCTAGAGGACAAAGATAGTGTGTTCAAAGGAGGACCATATTTTTATGCTACTGTAGGCCTCAACATGTGACCATGGGTGATGAATTTTGTTCCGGGACGAGAGGCATTCACTTCAGTATTGGTATGGATAAGACTCTACTCCCTACCTTTAGATTATTGGCTGCCAGAATCCTTAAAAGCCATAGGGAATAAATTAAGTCACTTTATAGAAATATTATATGTGACTTTGTGAGGAAAATACAACTCATTTTCCTTTATATGCGTAGAGATGGACCTATCACGAGCACTTTCTGATGAAGTCATTCTAGAAGCTTATGATGAAGAATGGGTGCAGGCGGTGGACTATGAACATGTCCCATCGAGATGTCACAGATGTCATGAGCACAGGAAAATCTTTAGAGACTTCCCATTAAACAAAAGGGAAAACAATAATAAAAGCAACAGAGGAAAAGATCCCGAAGGCTTTACCAAGGTGCGAGGTAAAGGGAAAGGAGGGAAAATGAACCAGAAGAAAAGTAG
This sequence comes from Pinus taeda, assembly GCA_000404065.3. Lineage (NCBI taxonomy): Eukaryota > Viridiplantae > Streptophyta > Pinopsida > Pinales > Pinaceae > Pinus > Pinus taeda. Next base: position 70,288 of record APFE031117113.1, read on the forward strand.
TGAGGATAAGAAACCAAGTCATAATAGCTTCAAGATTTTAGAAGAAGAAGGTAGGAACAAGGGGACGAACTAGGTACTGGAGGATAATCCTGTAGAGAAGGAGAAATATGATAGCATGGAGGAGAAAACTACAAATAGAAAATTAAAGGAGGATCTGCCAAGCACCATGGAACTTGACAAGGACCATGAGATGACCCCAAGCAAGGTTGGAACGGAGGACCATGATCTGCAGGAAATTCTTCAAAGGGAGAATCTTGATCTTTAAAAGTTCGTGGAGCAGGGAACCAACAAAGGGGTGGATTCTCTACCATAAGAGCCATTTGACAGAGTACAACGCTTCGACCTGGTTACAGAGGTAAATTTGTGTTCCCTGTTAGATAGTTTCAACCCTTATTGCTCCAACCCTAACGCCTTTTGCTACTGTTCTTTAGGATATGGTGGTTTTTCCAGTTCCTCGACCCCGTTTCCATGGCCACAGGTAAGACTCTATGCCTAACAACTCTTCCTATGGATATCTCAAATATAGGGTGTTGGAGTCAAAAGAAATCACGATATCCAGGAAAATAGAGGGGTGAAAATGATGGAGGTAACACAAGGACACCAATTCAAAAACTTAGGTGTTTCTCGGAAAACTAGTGTCTTTTCGATCAGCTAGCACTCTAGCTTTGGAAGCTACCCTAGAAACAATAGTTTGAAGTAATTCAATGTTTTCTTCTATGCACAATAGATAAGAGAAAGATGAGAGGACCAACCTGGAACTTCCACTTAATCCTTTGTTTGATCTTTCTCCCCCTTGATAGAGCTTGCAACTCCTCTCTGTACTTACCCCGCTTGAAGAGTACCTGTAGAAACATAGTAGCAAAGAACCATCAAAGCATCTTGATCTATTGGAACATAAACAGTACAGAATTAGATATATAATGAACATAAAATAGCATTCACAAATGATAACATTCACAATTACACAATCATATGGAATAAACTTGAAGAACTTTATTAAATAGAAGGGATAATTACAACCTAGTTGTCTGATCTGGCATCATCCTCCTAGCATCAATCCCTTTTCACCTCATGAAATAGCAAGATCACGCCAACAATACAATGCTCTCCTCCTCAAATACAAACTATCAACACTTCCTTGCAATTCACAATATTCCAGCCTCTAAATCTCTCATACGAGGGATCCATTTATAGATGTGTGCAAGGGTTTGAGTCATCTCTGGGTTTTTGATTAGTGCCATTTCAGTTGTTTCATTTGGTTCCACTTGGAGATTTCTTGGATCTCTTACTCATCCTTGGGCAAATTTAGAGAGGAAAGTGTCATAGGAGAAGTTTCTAGAAGATCCCATGAGCATCCACTTAGCAAACTGTCTCGGACATTTGTCCATTCTTGCCCATCGCACCTTACAGAAGGCCAAATCAGTATGCATCGAACCTGAGCAGTGTACCACTCAGTATGCATCGTACCTGGCTAGTGTATCTATCAGTATGGTTCAATTTAAGCCATATCTGGATGGTTTTTTAGGTGGAACTTTTGGGGAATGATGTAATCAGAATGAGAATTTTCTTTTAGGGTATGAAACAACACTTTTAGGGGTTGAAGTGCCCTAGTTTAATGACATATAAAATTGGGGTTGAAATGCCCAAATATGTCTATAACATTTTCCCCCTAAAGCATGAAGTCATAAATCTTGATGTCAGGTGAAATGTTTATCATGGGGATACAATTTTTTGAACTGGAAGGTGAACTATATAAGATACAATACAATACATCGTCGTAATATAATTTTTCATGATCTAGCTGAGGCACGCATTCCGATGCTCAGCTTTATAAATTCAGTTCATGTACATAAAATAGATAGTCATCTGTATATGCAGACAAATGATTCTTCAGATGTAGAGTCATCATACTTAGCCCAGATGACCATCTGTGCAGCGTATTTGTACATTTGATGTTTTTATATCCCTAAATATATCGCAACCCAGATGGATGAAACTAGATCTGGAGTCTTCAAAATCATTCAATCTTCACCCAATGTACAAGTCAATCCATGTGAAGAAATGTTCTGAAGTCAAACATGGAAAGACATCGCCTGATTACCAGCCAATAATGTGGGTTGTTAACAGACATGAGAGGAATCACCGATAATGATAATGACCTTCAAGGTACTACAATACAATTCACATGGTGTGAATATACGATCCAATGTTGAACACCATGCAAAATATTTCGATCAAAGGCCATTAATGTCAACCTGTCTCCGGAAGTGAGAAACTTGCCATTGAGGCATGCAAGCTTCAAAGTACTCAAAGGGTTATTTCTAAGCCAACTTCTTGGATAATGAGCTGATGTCAACAAGAAGTGACTCGTCATAGGAGGGCCTTAATGTATCCCACATCTATGACATGAAATGAGGAAAATGATTTTTTGGAGGTGAAAATGATCTCACAACACAAGGTTCGGGAATGGCGGTCATGGAAAATGGAGGTTGAAGGTATTGCAGTGGATGAGGCATTAACTCGATTATGGTTTCTCAATTGAATGACTTCTCTTGAACATGTTGGTGACACTGAGATGGATTGGTAGTGTTAACCCTAAAATATGGATGGTGTGGAAGACCAATGGTGAGATGAACAGTGAATGAAATAACCCAACTCGACTCAATAATGGTGATGGAGTGAAAGTGTCATGTTCAAGAGCGACCTGTTACCATAAATTTCTTCAAGTTTCTTCCCTTTTTCCCTAGTCATTACTGACCAGTACCTCTTTATTTTTTTCAATCTTGACGAGGATAACATATGCATGTTCTATAATTTGCCCTTCAGGCAAACCTGTCGCTATGTTTTGATGAGTCTAGCAATAGTGAAACTCATTCTTGTCTAGAATGGAAAATTTTGTCGCTATTGTTTTAACGATTTTAATGACAAGGATAACTCTGTCCCTTTCATGTTTAGAGAGTTTTAAAAAGGACGAAAAGGAAACTCGGTCTCGTCTGGAATGGACGAGTTTGACATTATTGTCTTAATGAGTTTAATGATAAAGATAACTCAGTCCTTTTCATGTTTAGAGAGTTTGAAAGGGACAAAAAGGAAACTCCAGAAGTTATTTTTCGTAGCATAATTTCTTAAGTCCAAAGAAGGATAAAATAATAAAAAGGGGATGACTTTTCCGATCACTTTAACGAGTTGAAAAAGACAAGCGCTCAAACTTTTTCATGAGATAATCCCTCAGGTCTGAAAAAGATTAAAATGTGCAGGAGGGATGGCACTTCGAATCACTTTAACGAGATGGAAAGGCCAATTTCTCGAAAATCTTTTCATATTTAACGAGTCTGAAAAAGGTTTAAAGGAGACTCGCTTTTGAGGAACGAGTGGTGTCTAGGGTAGCAGCTGGTTCTGGGTAAGCTTGGAACTTCTCAAAACATGGTCGTTTCTGGGAAGGGGTTGACTGAAAAGACCTCTCATCACAGCTATTCCTCAAAATGGTGAAAAACCAAGTGGAAGCGTATGATCGGCCAAAATAATGGAGGTGATGGGAGGTACATAACCCAGGTTTTAAAGGCTCATAGAATGGTAATCACAAAGGTTATTTACTAAAGGTGAGTTCATTTTTTAATGAGCTTGAACCATGGGGGAACTATGCTCGGTGTCAGTTTCATTTTTACACAAGCTCGAAATGACAAAATTATGCTTGAACCGATGGTCAAAGATATTCAATTCACTGTTTATCACATTAGATTCTTTTGTCGGGCATTCAACCTGCTCAATCACTTCATCAAATAGATTCGAAATACATACATATGTACGAAAAATGAATTAAAACTAACAATTTACTTGCAGTATGTGAATAGTAAACATAAAAAGTAGTTTTACCTTTCACCTTCATCATTTCATTTCAAATTTGGGATTTTGAAGCTCTGGATTGGTTTTCCCTCTCAAATTTCACCAGCTAATTTCGGGAGATTTGGTGGACCATTTTCCATGCCGTCAAGACCAGGTATCAGCTAAACCTGAGCTCTTCATTTTCATTCCACCTTTTCTTGATTCTATGCAACTTTTTCCATATTTCTTAGCCCCTGGGGTTTGAAGAATTCATTCCCCAACCATCACACCTAGCCTATATAAAAAGGTGTGATACATATTGGGTTGTACACTCGCCAGTGAGTATGCATCTCACCTTGCTCAAAGGTAGGGTGTGATGGGCTTGTTAGCACCTAAATCCGCCTTAGGCTGAAGGAAGGAAAAATTTAGGGTAACCACAAACCATGCTTAGTCTGCTAGCTAGCCCTACCAGAATAGGAGAGGGCTCTGTCTGAGTCACACTCAGTGAATAAATGAACGAAAAGGCCTAAGATGACTTTGAATGAACTATTTATCTTAGGCTAGTAAGTGAAAATGAAAATAAGGAGTGATTTTTTTTTTAATGACTGTGTTTCTGGGATGTTATGGGACCACTGGACTTCAATGAACAGAGAACTTAATACAAAGGCACAGATTATTTCATGAGGCAAGGTAGGCGGAAAGCCTAGCAATTTAATTTTGAGATAGTGCAGAATGGAGAGATTGATTAAGAGGGTGAAAAGGGCATGGACAACATGAATCCTTTTCAACAGAAGAATGAACACTGAACATGAAATTTTCCCACAGGCAGAGCAATAAAATTGAATTCTATCTTAGCTAACTTAGACAATTTCAATGGAAATGAATATGAAATGAGCTGTGAAACGTAACAAGATACATATGAAACATAAGAGATACATTTGCTACACTCACAAACACATGAATCTCATGAAATAGAGCCACTGCCTTTCATTAATCCTCTATGAAAAATATACAATGCAGAAACATAGTTTCTTTCCCACAGTCTCCCAGAAGTTACAAGCCAACCAACCCTTTGCAAATGGTTTGCATACAATAAATAGAATGTGCTATGAAGAGATAGAATGCCCAAGGGTTGGGGAGTTACTCGAATCATTACAAAATGAAGGTGGAGAGCCAAACAATAGCTACAGGTGCAGTGCCACAAACATGACAAATGCCTTGGTGGCCCTTTGCCTTCCTTTTCCACCTGGATAACTAACCATCTGGAGTAAAAAAACTTATAAAATTGCTCTAGGTGCCGAAAAACTAAAGTGCATATGAGTGGGCCCACTTACAAAAAGTCGGGAAGCGAAATTTTGTGAAATGGAGGCATTCTGGCCTTTTTTCCTATATGCGCCGCACCACTTTGAGGCCCGTTTTGAGGCACTTTCCGGAGTCCAAAATGTGCTCAAGTGTGGTTCTTGGAAAGCATGTCCTGTTTAATTTCCAACCGAAGTGGAATTTTTGAATTTTGAGCTCATTTGCCCCTCCAAATCGTCATTCTTCCAAGACTGCTTCCTGTGTGTCAAAATAGGGGTAGTGAGGTCATTTTTGAGTGTATCTTTCCCTTTTGGTGGCCAATATATTCTCCAAATTTCTTACTCCCAGTGCCAATAATTTTTATTTTGCATGCTGAATCCAAAAACGCAAACCATTTCTCATTTGGAGCTCCTAATATTACGCGTTGCACCGGTGACGCGGCGCGTATAGAGAAAAAACCTGTTTTTGTGCCAAAAATTTGTCGTGTGACCAAAATTTTCCCAAATTCCTTGAAACTTGGGCTAGAGGTCCTCTATGAAGTGCTATTCTATGCCAAGGAAGCTTCAACTAAGATTCAAAGCCGATCTTTCTCTTTTGCCTCTTTCGCTTCCTTTGTTGCTTTGCTCAATTTAGCCTTCAAGCTCCTTATTTGGGCCTTTGCGCTCATGTTCTGCGCCCTGTAATGACAATCCATCCTCCTCAGTATGCCAGTGTCCCTGTTTCCCTTCTCCAGCTTCTTCTCCAAGTGTATATTGACTCGATCCAACCAAGACTCACGGTCGTTGTTGATATCTTTCTCTAAGGTAGTGAGCTCGATCCCTCTCTGTTGGCAGCTTGTCGATTTTCACGAATGCTTTGCAGCTCCATGATCGTCTGTTGGTCCTCAAGATATTTGTTTCTCTACTCCAGATACTTGATGACCCATCTAGCCCTCTCGACATTTAGTATCAAGTCTTTGATCTCTGTGTCCTGTTCCTGAATGGTCATCCTGAGTTTAGCATTTTTTGCCTCTGTCTCTTCATCTGGAATGAGGATGAAATCGGTCTCCTGTGCAACTGATGGCTCCTCATCATGCACGAGCTCCTTTCCCTTGTCCAATACCTATGTAGTCGATGCCGAAAGCGAGGCCCCTTCCACCCCGAGTGGAGATAACATTCTCTTTGCTGCTGCGAATAAGTTCCTACTGCCTTTCTGATATGTCACCAAAAGTGGCATGATCGTGGTCTCATGGTGCTCATGCTGATAAGAAGGACCACCCAACTCCTACTCGGGCTCTGATAGTACCTATAGTGTGTGGAAGAAGTCACGGGAGATGAAGTCCTCCCAAGAAATTCCCTGCAATCCCAACTGATGATCTACCAAAATCCGGATAAGAGCGAAGTGATACACACTGTTAAGCTGCTGCTGAGGGGTCTTATGCAGCATGAAGGTGTTCATCCTCTCTATATTCCTGTATATGAAAAATGGTAGGTTCATCATCCTTACCCTGGTAAAGTGCATGAGCAAGCGGATATGATAGGCATACAGTCTAGAGAACCTCCCCTCACAGCTGAAGTATTTCATGATCAATCTCATGAACGGAGCATACTCATTCATCAAGTATCTGAAGGGAAATACTCTTGTGAGCTCATTCAAGAATATGGTTTTGATGTAAGGCTCATAGTGTTTCCTTTCCACCTTCTTTTTCTTATGCCACTGCTCCCCAATATTTGGTATACTTATTTCCAATGATATAGCTTCGGGTGTCAAGGTGAAAGTGACCACGGCCAAGGTAGACTAACCTCCATCTAGATGAAGCACAAATAACCAGGCCAACTCGTGATGAACTCTGACATTTGTCACCCTTTGACAAAATTTGAAACATGATAAGTCCTGGAAGGATGCCATGGAAAGAGGGTATGCTTGTAACTCGGTGAGGGTAGTGGATTCATCCCTGACATGTTTGCCACTCTTGTGGTGTCTCTTGGGAGCCTGCTCTTTTGAGGATGAGTCACTCTGTGCCTCCCTCTCATACTTGGAAGAATGCGGTGATGAGATGACTGCAATGTGGGCTATGATTAGGCTGCCCCTTTGATGATGGCGTGAGGCTAGGTGCCTTTGTAGTATCTTGCAGTTAGAGGGGCTTCACAAAAATTTTGAGGGAGTTTTGGCACGTTCTAGGTGCTTTATCTCTATGTGCCGCACCCCCATCTGTGTGCGCTGCACTCCTGTTTGTTTGTGTTGCACTCCGGGTGTGCGCCGTGCTCGTTACAGGCTTAAACAGTGGGCGGGTGTTGTGTGCGCCGCGCCCTACGTGTGCGCCACGCTCTTGCGTGAGTGTGCTGCGCCCTTATCCTCACCTCCAACTGACTTCCAGCTCCTTGTTTGCTCCTCAGACTGTATGTGCTGTACGCAAAGCCAAGTGCATTGTGCTCTAGGTATGCGCTACACCCTCAATAAGCTTACACTGTGGGCAGGCTGCATGTGCACCGTGCCATCTGTGTGCACCGCACTCCTCGTTATATGCGTCGCGCTCTCCAAGGTCGCCTCCAACTCAGTCAATCGCCCACCAATGCACACTCACACCTTTCCAACACTTCTTCAAGACTTATAATGGAACCATGCATTTGTTTATCACCAAAATTTATATATATAGCCTTGGAAGAGATGGGTTTAATTTTTTCCTCCTCAAAAACCCATTTTTCTAATGTTTGAGTTTTGCACTTTTTCACTGACTTTAAAACACACTGATTTTCACTTTCGCTTTGAAATTTTAGCTCGAATGATGAAATTTTAGGCACTCTTTGAAGCGGTTGCAAGACACGACATGTGGTCATGGAAACCATGACTACATCTGAAAAAATCACTTGACGACTTTTCTTGAGAATTCTGCCATAAACGACATTGTTTGACTGTTCTTCAAAATAGAGTTTTGAAGAAGAGTCGGAGTCTATCCACATGATGATGAAGTTTTCTAAACCATAACTATGTAACGGCCTCACTCTAGCCTAAATGGCTCTACTAGACATGTTCAAGTACCAAATTGATGAATTCCTAGACCTAGACCTCTAAGTGACCTTTGTCCTTTAAAGGACCAGACCTTGACTGTCATGGACTTTGATGATGATTGACCAAGACCTGAGCCAGCACGAACCAGACATGAGGGGGGGAAAATGACTAATGACCTTCTCTGTCAAATTATGGCATGCCCCTAGCAGAATGCAACTGGGAGAATGGAGCGAGACACCTAATCATGAAATGCATAAAGAGTTTTGATCTCTGATGGAGGACTGACTAGACCGACTCTAACATTGGCTCCAATGGGGGATAGTAGCTCCTGTGGAGGTGCTAAGAATAACAGGTCTCTGGAGGAGCTAGACAGTGCCTTCATCCACTGGGCTATGGATTCATCATTTTGATAAATAATACCAGACTCTTACTCATTTATGAAGCTGAAACGACCAAAAAACTGACTCAAACTTGACATTAAAATGACTTAAACACTAATTTGAACAAATCTAATGAAACTAAAATAAAATGGTATTTACAATGATAGTGGAAGTAGCGTTTGATAACTTAGAAGTGGTACTGCTTGAGTAGTCGACCATTGATCGGCCCTCCTGGACAATCCTCTCCCTTTATTTCCTTAAGAAGAAAAGCATTCTGCCCCCGATATGCTGCGATCTTGAAAGGACCTTTCCAAAGGTTCTCAAACTTACCATGCTTGCCTTTCTCCTCATTTCTTTGCATCCCACTTCAGCACTACATCATCCACTTGAAATTTATCCACCTTTTCCTTTCTATCATAAATTTTCTTGATTTTCGCCTGCAATTTGGATGTGCTCTTGAAAACTTCTTCTCTGGTCTGTTGCAAGTGGACCATTTGATTCAGCCTCCTTTGCATGGGATCTTCTTCACTGCCGGCCTCCTGAAGAAGTTTGACAACCGGGGTAGCGAGAGAGGAAAGAAATATTGTATCAACTCCATAAACCAGCTCAAACGGTGACGTGCCTATGGACTTCTTCTGGCTGACCCGATCTGCCCAAAGTGCATTTACCAACCTTTTATGCTAGCTCTTCTTGTTCATTTCCAGCAGCTTCTTGATTATGTTGACCAATGATTTGTTCAAATATTCCACAAATCCATTGCCTTGCGGATGATAGGTAGCTGAATGACCCAAAATAATCTGATATTTATGACAAAATTCTACCATCCGCTTTGATTTGAAAGCTGTTGCGTTATTGGTGATTAGCTTGTTCGGACAACCAAAGGAAGACAAGATGTCATTTTCGAGGAATGAAATGATCACCGCATTTGTAGCTTGTCTAGTGGGGATCACCTCAATCCATTTTGTGAAGTAATCTGTGGCTGTGAGGATCCATTTATGTTGTCCGGAAGAAGCGAGATGAATTTCGCCAGTGAAATCCAACACCCATTGTTGAAAAGGGGTGCTCACCTCTATGGGCTTGAGTGGTAGAGGTTGTAACTTTCACTTTCCTTTGAAAATTTGACACTTATGATAGTGCTTAACCATCTTATATACATCACCAAACAATGTTTGCCAATAGTACCCTGCTCTCAAAATTGTGTTTGCTGTTGACTTCCAAAAGAGGTGACCCCCACAGTCTCCTTGTTGGCAGTCCTTGTTAAAAAGACATGGTTAAAGAGAACAAATGGAAAGATAAAGCATGACAGTACATTTTTATTAACAATTTGATATACATTTATAGTACATTTGGTGACCGTTCGGATTCACATCCCAAGGTCTCTTGGACTGCTTGTCCATTCAGCTTCCACGCTAACCCTTTAGGATTAGGTGTCCAACATTCCCCCCCTTAATCCGAAGGGTTATGTATGAGTCCAAGAAAAGAGCTGTAATACAAAAAGTGCAATAATGCATGGCAACACTAGGCTGAATGTGCTCTATGAAATGTTGTTAAAAAAAGGGCGGTGGTTTAAGGATAGCCACCAACACTGGAACGCTTAGTGCAGTTCCCGAAACTCTTCCAAACTCGCAAGAAGCTGTAAGTCTTTTGCTAGAGGAAGTTATCCTATTGTTTTAAAGAGGGAAACCTTCAACCATAAAAGGGAGGTCTCACCCCATATAAAAGGTAAAACTTCAACCTGTAAAAGGGAAGTCTCAACCTGTGATGGTTTAAGGATGACCAGCAACTCTGGAATGCTTATGCAATTCCTGGAACTCTTCCAAAACTGGCAAGAAGCTGTAAGTCTTCTGCTACAGGAAGTGTTCTCAATTTTGTCTCCGGAACTCTTCCAAAACTGGCAAGAAGCTGAAGTCTTCTGCTAGAGGAAGTGATCCTATTGTTTTAAAGAGGGAAACCTTCAACCATAAAAGGGAGGTCTCACCCCATATAAAAGGTAAAACTTCAACCTGAAAAGGGAAGTCTCAACCTGTGATGGTTTAAGGATGACCAACAACTCTGGAATGCTTATGCAATTCCTGGAACTCTTCAAAAACTGGCAAGAAGCTGGAGTCTTCTGCTAGAGGAAGCGTTCTCAATTTTGTCCCCGGAACTCTTCCAAAACTGGCAAGAAGCTAAAGTCTTCTGGCAAGAGAAGTGTCCACATCGCACAAGCTGAAGGCAATGTCAGGCATCTTTGTCTCTGGCTACAACTCTGAAACTGGTGTGGCAGGTTGTGGCTAGGCTCGCTTGATGTGGCTTTGAAGCTTGTAGATGACCATCATTTCCCCCCCTGTCAGATACAAGGTGAGAAGATGGAGAAAACTCAACTGCAAGACTGTTCAATATTCTGAAACAAGTTCTGACATGTGTTTTGAATATCTTCTTGGATGTTGATGCCCATTTCCAAGAAGCGATCCATCCTAGATGAATCTTTGTTCTTGCAGGACGTTTGTTTCTGAAGCATCTGTGTGAAGAATGACTGGTTTTATGACAGTGCTTACATGGATGAAGATCAAAACAGTGATCTTTCAGATGGCCAACTCGATCAGAGTGTTGGCATTTCACGATCTGTTGTTGTTGTTGCTGTGGAAGAGGGGCAGAGTCTGGAACAGCTGAAGCTAAACTATCATGAGGAGAAGGTGAACTGTCATGAATGAATCCAGCACTCTGAAACTGAATGGGTTTTGAGTAGTCTGGGATATGAAAGGACAAGTCCTTGTCATATCCAAGACCAGTTCTGTGCTTGTTGTGGACAAGTTGTTCCCAAGGTCTAATGATGGGCTTGGGAAGTGCAGACTGAGTTTCTGCATCTGCATATACACCAGCTGCTTTATTTGAATGAACATGAACATTATTGACTTGCTGTTTACAGGAGTCTGTTTCAATCTTATGAACAGAAACAGGTTCAGAAAGATGACTCCATTGCTGTAGTTCTTCTTGTTGCAGCTTTGTCTCAAGCTGCAAAAACTCAATATTCTCATGTGCATTTTGGAGACAAATTTTGATATTGGAAAGAGAGGTTTTGTTGATCTTAACCATCTCATCAACAGTGGACAGCATTAAATTATTCAGTAGTTTCAATACATCATCTATTCTATCCATTTCAGACCAATATAATCAGAGAAGTGATGTTATCTTCAGCTATGAGTATTTCAGCCTCCAATTTGACTCCTTGATTAATTTAGCATAGGCAATATATTTGGAACACAAACTCGCCCTTGACACCTTGATATTTCAGAGCACAATTAAATTTGGTGTAATTTCTCTACAAAGATCTCAGCCTTTGACAGTCAGATGGAGCCAAGAATAAACAGTTTTCTATTTGCTATGTTCAGCCCTTTTTCATTGGCAAGAAACCCAACCTCTTCACTGTTGTAGCAGCTCCCACACACTGATGCTTTGTATGACTCGGCCTTCCTAATGGAAGAAATATATATCTAGAAAAATATGCTGAGCGCTTGAGAACGCAGACTTGACTTCCACACTCATTGAAGTTTCTGTTCAAAGCTTTAAACACTGTGTATATAATGCAAACTATTCCACCACTTAAAATGAACCATAGGTATCACAACATAGGTCACAGGTCACAATTTTTTTTTTTTTTATATGAAGGAAGCTCAGCAACAACTAGATATTAAATAATGAAATCCGGTAAACATAATTGATGTACTTCTGTAAAAGTCTAATCATCTTCTACAGCAACAATGAGTAGCTCTTGCAATACCCCACATAAGAAATGACTCCATAATTGTTGTTCACAATGATGAGAAAATCTTAAGCCACGAGAGTGCTGGCAGTGGCAGATTCATATTTCCACACAGGGTCTATATTAGCTAAAATGCATCTTCAAAGATAGAAAGAAACTACAACTCACTGGACAGCAAATATTAGTAGTAAAGAAATAGCGAGGCGTGCCTTTTTATTATCTGAACAATGGCATCAGCAGGCTCTGTTCTTTTCTATCTCTTCTTTCTTTCTCCGTTGTCAATTGGTGCCCGGGAAATGAAATTTGCTCAACCCCAGATGGTTGATCCGCAGAAGGAAGGTGCGGCCTGGTCGGTGCATGACCTGCGACTGGATTCGTATATGGTGAGAGAAGACTTGTTGGTGGCGGAAGTGAGGAACAACTTCAAACATTGCATGGCTTATAACATACTCGTGGATTGCTCGCAAGTGAAAACTCCCCTGGGGAAGACATGTGCCCAGCCACCAAGATATGGTATTGATTCTTCCGAAACAAACCCTGGAGGAATGGTGTTTGGCATTGGCGGAAGCTGGAAAAGAACGCCGCCTGGTTTTTTTTTCTGAAGAACTCCACCAGCTCTCTGGTTTCTCCGCTCGTGGAGAAGAGAACCTCGTCAGAATTCAGGAACCCTCTGTCCTTCACTATGTCTTCTTCGCCAAAACTTGAGTTCCTGATGTCGAACCAACTAGAACGAAATACGTCTGGTTTTCAATTCCTCCTTAGCAAGCGACCAAGTTTCTCTCTCAGGTCCTCAGAGCATGTTAAGTTCAAATTCTCAGAAGAATATCGATGCCATTATAGAGGAGTAACGGTAAGGTCTCAAGCTGAAGCTGCACCAACATCTCATGATAAAAAAGGGGATGAGAGAACCATCAATCAGTATTTCATATAGGCGACTATAAAGTCAGGCACCTTTTTGACGGGTACGCTACTTTAGTTCGTCTTCATTTCGAGAATGGGAGGTTGGTTGCGGGGCATGCACAGTTAGAATCCGAAGCTTACCAGGCAGCTAAGAAGCATAACAAGATTTTCTACAGGGAATTTTCAAAGGTTCCACAGCAGTCCAACTTCTTCAAATACATCGGAGAACTCGCCAGTTTGTTTTCTGGTGCTTCCTTGACTGACAATGCAAATACAGGAGTGGTCAGTCTTGGAGATGGACGGGTTGTATGCCTGACAGAGACAAGAAAGGGGTCTATCCAGATTGATCCCAACACTTTCGAAACTATTGGCAAGTTTGATTATTCTGATACCGAGTTCCGATAAATCTCTGCGAATGTCCGCAAGGGTTCGGGGCAAACATCCCAGAGGTCCCGTATTGTGAACCACGAATTTCGAGCCCCTTGCTGGTACAAATACTTCAGCTGAGATATCAAATTATTAATAATCTGGGGAATGATCCCGCTATTTATTTGGCTCTCTGTCAGATTCGCAAGAAAGGCATGCGTAATATCGTTCTGGACGATGTCCAGGGTGTACAGGGCCTTGTCGAATGCATCAGGTTGTGGGAGGTTGGCGGTCTTACTGGAGTATATGTGGCAGAAAGTTTTCACAAGAGGGCGTTCAACGCAAATACAAATTCAAACGCACAGCATTTGCAATGAAGGCATTCGACTGTTATGGAAAGCGTTAACTGTACATGGTCTGACTGTTCAGTACCCTGTCAGGACAGCCAATAACGCAGGTGAGAATAATCATGAATTGTCAGGCAGCGTTTTTCAGTTATGGCAGAGACAGTGCAGCGCTGGAAGGACAGAGGGAGTGTTGGGCAGATACGTTATGGCAGAGGCAGTGCAGGTAATGAAGGCTAGGTCAGCGCTATTCAAGGCAACTTAGACCAGTTGTTCAGGGAAAACAGGCCACACATTGTGGCTCTGATACCATGTTAAACACACATGGTTAACGAGAAACAGATAGGAAAGATAAAGCTTGCAATGCTATTTTTATTCACAAAAGATGTACATTTATAGTACAATATGGTGACCGTTGGGATTCACATCCCAAGGTCCCTTGGACTGCTTGTCCATTCGGCTTCCACGCTAACCCTTTAGGATTAGGTGTCCAACAGATTCAATGGAAAAGGAAAGAGGAATGCGTGAAATCAAGGAAATGGTCAAACCTCCAAGAAAGCAAGGAACTCTAGGTATGAATCAAATGTTGTTAATAATAAGCAAGATGAGTATTATATGATATTGGCCCTCTCCACTACCTCTCCTCCGAACTCGTTGGGAAATTGGCTTATTGATAGTGGTGCCTCAAGGCACTTCACTGGTTACAAGGAAGCTCTCTTTAATCTAATAGAGAAGTAGACAAACTTGGAGATTATTCTTGGAGACAATTCCATCTATCCCGTAAAGGGTGTAGGGAATGTTACTCTTCAATTAAATTAGAGTAACACGATCCATTTACAAAAAGTCTTATATGTACCTAATCTCAAGAAGAACCTGGTGTCCATTTCAGCAATGGAAGAAAGGCTACAAGGTGGCATTCATCGATGGCAAGGTACATGTTTGGAAAAGGAATTTTAAAGATGCTTTCACTCTTGGGTTTCGGGTTGACTCTTTATATCAAGTTGGAGGAACTCTGTTGGGAGTCATGTCTTGCGACACGTCTCTACAGTCTGAGCTATGAAGGTTTGCTCACATTCATTATAAGGCTCTACCCAATGTGACACAGATGGTGACAGGGATGCCCGAGTTCAAAGTAGAACATGAAGGTGTATGTCTAAGATGTGCCGAAGGAAAGCTCATAAAGGGATCATTCCCCTCAAGCCATAGCAAGACCTCTGACATTTTGCAATTGGTTCACTCTGAAATATCTGGTATGATACCCGTGAACTCTTTGGGAGGATATCTATATTATGTCACTTTTACAGATGATTATTCTCGCAAGACTTGGATGTACTTATTGGAAAAGGAGGATGAAGTGTTCACCTGGTTCTGTCACTTCAAAGCCTTGATCGAGAATCAAACCAAGAAGAGAATCAAGATTTTAAGGACTGATAATGGGACAAAGTATGAATCCAATGAGTTCCATGACTTTTGCAAAGAGGTTGGGCAGTAAGAGGGAGACCACAACACCATACACTCCTGAGGAGAATGGTGTGGCTGAAAGGAAGAATCGTACAATTATGGAAGTTGTTCGTGCCATGCTCCATGATCAAAGGCTTCCGAAGTTTCTATGGGTCGAAGCTGCGAATACAGCCGTATATGTTCAAAACCAATGCTCTCATCAAGCATTGGATTCCAAGACTCCCGAAGAAATGTTCACTGGTAAGAAACCTGATGTCTCTCATTTTAGAATTTTTGGAAGTCTCGTATATTTTCATGTGTCGAAAGAGAAAAGAAGCATATTGGCTGCATCTGGAAAGAAGGGAATCTTTGTGGGCTATAGCAAAAACTCTAAGGGCTATAAAATCTATGTCGTCGGTCAAAGGGAAGTCGAGATAAGTCATGATGTCAACTTTGACGAAGATATGGCTCGTAGCAAGGTTATCAATCTGCCTATTCTAAGGAAAGATAAAGAAGCTGACACCAAGAAGCCGGATGAAAAGGAAGATGAATCGATGCTCGATGTTGAAGAACCTATGGATCCTATTGATCCCCGTCTGCAAGAGCATTCCTCCTCTAGGAAGAGGCCCTCATGGCTTAGGGGGACTCTTGAAGATGCCGAGAGACATATTGCACCGAGAGGATCATTCTGTGAAAGCAAGAAGCCAACCAAGTATCAAGGATACTTGACCATTATGAGCAACATCATTCAAAATGAGCCTGCATCGTTCGAAGAAGCCGTCAAGAATCAAGTATGGAAGGATGCTATGAATGAAGAATACGAGTCCATCATGAAGAATGATGTCTGGGATGTGGTTCCCAAACCACAAGACAAAACAATTGTCACCTTGAAATGGCTTTACAAAATCAAGCATGGAGCTGATGGGAGTGTTGAAAAGTACAAGGCTCACTTTGTTGCTCGAGACTTCTCTCAAAAAGAAGGTGTGGATTACGATGAGATATTTGCACCTGTTGCCCGATACACCACCATCCGCTCGATCATAGCTCTAGTTGCTTCGCAAGGATGGAACCTACATTAGATGGATGTCAAGACGACATTTTTGCATGGTTCGATTAAAGAGGAATTCTATGTAGAACAACCCGAGGGGTTTGAGATACATAATCGAGAATCTCATGTATGCAAGTTGAAGAAAGCTCTCTATGCACTGAAACAAGCACCCTGAGCTTGGTATGAGAGGATCGATAGCTATTTGATGAAGCTGGGGTTCAATAGGAGTGAAGCCAATACGAACCTTTACTTAAAGGTTGAAAATGATAAGCCTCTCACACTGGTGTTGTATGTTCATGACCTCTTTCTGACTAGTGCAGAAACTCTCATTCACAAATGTAAGAGAGAGTTGGCTTTGGAATTTGAGATGAAGGACCTAGGACTGATGCACTACTTCCTAGAGTTGGAGGTCTAGCAAAAGCCAGGAGAAATTTTCCTATCTCAAGGAAAATACATAGTGAGGATATTGGAAAGATTTGGGATGGTGGACTGCAAGCCTATGACTACCCCAATGGAGCTTAACTTCAACAAGTTATGCGGTAGTGTTGCCAGACCTGTATTGGGTAATGCTTCTGAGTATCATCAACTCATAGGACCACTAATGTTCTTGGTGAACTCCCGTCCGAATTTATGTTTTGCAGTCAACACGTTGAGCCAATATATGGTTGAGCCTCATCACTCAAATTGGATTGGTGCCAAAAATCTTCTGAGATATCTTCGGGGCACAATCACTCATGCACTGAGAAAAACTGTTAGAGATGTGAGGTTGCATGGTTATTTCAATGTTGATTGGGCACGCAATGTGGTGGATCGCAAGAGCACTTCTGCGTGTTGTTTCTCTTTGGATTCTACGTCAATATCCTGGATGAGCAGGAAGCATAAGTCGATGGCTTTAAGCACCGTTAAGGCCGAATACATTGCTATGAGTATGGCCTCCTGTGAAGTTGTCTGGTTGACGAAGCTCTTCAGTGAGTTATTTGGACATACGTTGGATACTACCATGATCCTCTTCGACAACTAGAGTGGGATTCGTTTATCAGGGAATCCCGTATTTGATGATCGCTCCAAGCACATCGATATCAGGTACCACTTATCCGGGATATGGTACAACGAGGAGCAATAAGGCTCCATCATATGAGGGTCCTGTATGATATATTCATTGAGCTCTGGGAGCTCCAAGAGCTCCTGGAGCTCCGAGAGCTCCAGGGGGCTTGGAGTACTTCTTGGAGAGATGACCAACCATAGAGTGAGTGGTTCAACCTTCCCCTAGTGGTTTGCTATGTACAGGGTGAGTGGTTCAGCCTTCCCCTGTGATACCCCGTGGCAACATATAGGTAGGAAGAGAGGTTCATCCTTCTCCTGTTGAGACATCCTACCCATGCACGCTGGGACTCATGGGAAGTACCTCTCATCTAGCCAATGAGTAGGGAAATGAAGATAGGGACCATAGTAGTACCGATGGACGCATCGTGTAACTATCGTACTCCCTATGCTAGGATGATATTGATTTGGGATCAACTGGAACTGACTTCGAGTCAGTAAGAGTGATATAACTCACTCTCTTTTGGAGCTGACTTCGAGTCATTAAGAGTGGTATGAGACAGTCTCTTTATTTGGAACTGATTTCAGATCAGTAATAGTGGCATGACACACTCTCTTCATTGGAACTAACTTCAGTTTAGTAAGAGTGATATTAGACACTCTCTTTTATCTAGGACTGACTTCGGGTCAGTAGAGGATGGTATGATACATTCTCGATCACTTCTTCTTCTTCATAGTTCAGCAGAGCAGTGCATTGATGGCAGAGATGGTACCGATGGATTAGCAAGATGGAGATCTCCCTAGTTGAGAGGGAGTGTTAAAACTGGGAACTAGGGCCAAACTCCATGTGGGTCACCTTATTTACGGTAACTGATATTTTTCTTGGATTCCTCTCATCGAGAGGTGTAGGATTGATCTAACTATCATCCAATTCCGACATGTATTCATGGAGATATGAATTTATTTGTATTCTTGACAATTTGTCAAGGTCGGCCAGCGAGCAAAACAGTGTTTTACACCCCCCACGTGGCATATGAAAAGAGAACTTGTGGCATTATTCCACTCATCTCATCGTCTCATTCTTCTCTCTCCTAGTGTGATTAGGTATGCGTAGGAGCAGGCCTCTCACACGTGGGAAGGAGGATGCAGTTATGTTTTGGCAGCATTGACTTGGGTTGACCAAGGTGCAAGAGGATTGTTTCAATAGCTTTGACCAAAGTGAGGGTATCTTTGACTGCAGATTAGTGTGGGGAGCCTCTTCTAAGCAAGCCGCAATTCTAGACAACAAACATTGACCTCTGTTTGACCACCCATTGACCAACGTTGACTGTGAAGAGTTGACCGCGAACTTGCACTTTCATTGACTGCAGTTTGACCACCATTTTTGGATTGTTTTGGTCTATCTATCATTGTTGTTGGAGGCCGAGTTGACTGAGGTTGACTTGAGGTCAATTCTAACCTATTTGACCAACTTTGACTTTGTTGGTTAGGGTTTAGTCGCTGCTGTCATAAAATTACAAAATTGTGTAATTGTACTATCTCTCTCTATGTTGAATTATTGAAGAATATAAGAAGAATTGATCAAGGGTTTTCCCGCATTGGGGTTTGTCCCTCGCTGGTGCCACATCTTGTGTCTCTTGTCTTGGCTTGTCTTCTACTATTATATTTATGTTCTATCTACATTTTACTATCATGTTGATGTGATTGCCATTCTAGAAATTGATATTGAGCTAATATGAAAATTTGAAGTAAATTGCTCTTAAGCATAGAACATACCACAAATTAACAAGTACGCATTGCAACTTTATATTTGGAACCAAATCAGTTTGTATGGTATCGATGGCTTTGTTCTCGTAAACAAATTGTCACTTGGGCAATTTTTACGGAAGAAATGATAGCACATTATAAGGATACAAATAGCAACACCTTTTTTAGCCAATTAATAAATCTCAAATAAAAGGGTTCATTGATGGAGCACATTGAGGACTTCCAAAATTGAATATAAGGGTAAAAGATATTCCCTTAAAGGATAATATCCAACATGAAGTTCGCCTTTGGAAACCTAAATCATTGGAGAAGGCATTCAGGTTGGCAAAAAAAATTGAAAGCAAAAGTATGGCGACAAAGAAGTCTACCACTCACGACTATAAATATGGAAGTTTTGTTGCTCCTAGCCTTCCACAACCTACAAGGTTGACACCACAACAATTGGAAGAAAAAAGAGCAAAAAGGGCTTTGTTACAGTTGTGATAGCAAATACACTAAAGGAGGAGGAAAAAGAACAAGAAACGTCAAAAGAAGAGGATATACACCAAGAACAAACCCTAGAGAAAGAATAAATGAATCTGACAATATCTTGTAATGCATTGGCCAGAATTACCACTCCTCAAACTCTCAAGATAGGACATATCAAGAAGAAAAAGGTAATAGTGTTGATTGAATCAGGCAGTACCCATAATTTTATTCATTGTAAGATAGCCAAGGAATTGAATTGCTTCCTATATCCAGCACCAAAGTGTCAAGTATTGCTTACAAATGGAGGAACCATAAATTGCTTTGGAAAGTGCCATAATATCAAGCTATCCATGGGAAAATAGCCCAATGCTTTCCATTCCAATGGGTGGTGTTGATGTTGTACTGGGAGTCCAATGGCTACAATCTTTGGGTACGATAACTTTTAATTTTCAAGAACTTTTCTTGAAAATTTTTTCAAAAGGAAGTTGAAATAAGGGGTATCACAGCGAAAGAAGTTTTGATGTAGGCGACTAGGTATTTCTACAGCTATAACCATATAAACAAATGTCCCTCAAGCAAGCTAAGAAGGATAATAAATTATCACCTAAGTATTATGGTCTGTACAAGGTGTTGCAAAAGATTGGTACTATGGCATACAAATTGGAGCTTCCTGCAGCGTCCCAAGTGCACCCAGTTTTCCATGTTTCATGCTTAAAGAAGGTTATAGGTTACAAGCTCCCAGTTCAAACAATATTGCCAAAACTTGACGAGGAAGGAAAAATCATATTAGAACCTGAAGGAGTCACAAAAACAAGAACTCGGCAGCTACAAAATCGATCAATTTCAGAGTATCTCATAAAGTGGAAGAACTTACCTGCTCAATATTCCACATGGGAGGATGAGAATTTTATACAGAAGCATCCAGAAGTACTCAAGCATTGAGGACAACACTTTTTTGAAGGAGAGGGGCATGTTAGGTCCCTATAATACTAGTGATTCCCCCATTACTATTGTCATTGTAGCCCTTATTATTATTGTTGTGCCCCTATTGTCCCCATACTGTTGATACTACGCCCCATAGAAGCCCACTATTGTTATTGTTGTGCCCTTATATTATTATTGTTATGTCGGCTTTGATTATATTGTGACCCCTTAGACTCCTCTATATAGAAAGGAGTCTTTGTCATTTGTATCATCCAAGAATTGTTCATCTGTGTAATGTAAAGGAGGTTGCCTCATGGAGGCTGATTTTGAAAACGTTGATCTATCTTTTCTTCTATATTATGAGTTGGTTCCATAACATCATCCAAACGGAGTGCAACCATAGTGCTTGATATAATAGAATTCCTAAGAGTATTGGAAACAAGTACCTTATATCTTCAGCAAATTCAAATTTCAGTGACTAAGTTCTATGATGCTCGAGCTATAAATTGTTCACCCACCTTCTATAATATATTTCTTGTTTAACCAAAGATGAAACAAGATTTTTTGAGGAACTTGTGGTGTATCTCTATGTCGAACTTCCTTCAAGTAGAATAACTAGATGAGACTTTGGATTTAATTCTATCTCCACTCATCAACTATAACAAAGCATATTCTTCAACTTTCCACATAATGGACTTTGTCTTCAACAACAACACCAATTTGTTAGCCACCGAACTTGCACTTAAAAGTTATAAATCCCTAAGAACAAGTTCAATGATAGGGGCAACTCAAGAAGGTTTCCCAATGTCACCTCAACAAAACTTTCTCACACTTCAGGCCACCTCCCCTATGGCACAATGGGGAAATTGCTAAGAAATATTTATAATATTCTAAGGTAAATGGGTGAAAGAATAGATCAATATCGATTTATGTTTTGAGAGGTCATTAGATTACATTATCAAGAGTAAACACCAACAGACTATCTTATAGTGATTAATTACGTAGATCATTTAACACAACTTCCCACATAGATGAGTCATGCACGTTGATCACAATGTGGCAAAACACAATTTTTTAGCACACAACACTACACTTGAAAATTTTACTCCGATTGTAATTTGTAATTAGTATAAATTTCAGCAATGACAAAGCTTTTAATCTCCAAGGATTTAAATTTCTTGCAGAATCAATGAACAATCATTGATCCTACCATTAATGCCTAGGATTTTACTTGCTACCTGGGCAATTCTATGGATCATATAACTCAAGTTCCCTTACATTCAGATTTTCTAATATCTTCTCATGATTTTCCATCAATTATACTTCAGAGAGGACTGAACCCACAATATCAGCCCAAGTTGGGGTTTGGTATCAATGCAATGCAATGTAATGAACCCAACTATTTAATACACTAAATATCCAAAATGAATAGTCAAACAATATATAAGGATTTAGAAAAAAAAAATATTAGAAGATTATAACAATAGCATATGAAGTTGTGTCACCTACCTGAATAGATGTGCCTTTTAGACATGTAAACTTTGGTTATTCAATATTGTTTTATTATGATTACTTTTAATATTATTATCTATTATCATTGTAGGTGTATTTATGAATGGCACGACAACAAGAAACAACCATGCACAAGCAAAGAAATGAACAATGTATAAATTCAATCAATAAAACAGGGTAGGACAACCATTTATTAAATATCAAAGAAGGCCCAAGTAGAAAGGAGAAGGACCTTAAAGAGTTGAAACTTCTAATCCTTGGTAGTTAAGGTAAATGTTTTTCTCTCTCTAGATGCATTAAACAAGAGGATAGGTTTAAAATGATCAGAAAGTGGATGGGGATTAGAAAGCCATATAAGTTGTTTTGCCATTAAGATGTCATGCTTACAGAATAGTGGAACAGTGTGGATGTCAATACAGCTATTGACCATATAGGAATAATTATTGTGTGTCATGCCATTGAAGGATTATAGCTAGGCAATAGGTTCCAAGACCACTTTGCATAACATCCTTGTTTGGCTGGAAGAATCAAGAAAAATTTAAGCTGCACCCATAGTACAGCCTTCCCTCAGCTTGGAAAGAAAAATATGAATCAACATTTGTATAATTTACAATCCTCTAATAGAAAGAACACACTGGGAAAAACATGAAACAATGGCCATACCCGTGAAGTGCTATCATCATCATCATTGTCATCCTCCTCCCCTGCAACAATTTACACTCAGAAAAAGTAGTCGGAATTGTGTATAGAGATTATAATTGGTAGTCATGGCTAAAATCCATATAATTGAGTTCAAAATAAAGCAACAGCTGTAGAAACTTACTGTCATTAATGCCAGCAAAAGCCATCATTTGAGCTGTCAATAGACGGTCTTCAGCTTCCTGAAGTGCTCTGGCATATGCTTCGTCACTTTCAAATAAAGAGGCATCAACCTCTTCATGGTCACCCTCAGCCAATCCTTCCCCTTCAAAATTATCGGCATTAGCATCAACCTCATCTTCATTTTCACCACTGTCATCTATATAATATTCATGATCATAATTGCCACTTCCAGAAGTCTCATGGTCACTAGACTCTGCATTCCTTCGAAGTAGCATATATGCCCTTTCCTGAAAAATACAACCTGTCAACACCAATAGAATATTGCAAAATGCCAGTGTGACTTCCTAACATAGAAAAGAAAATGGCAAAGATTCAGAAATTGTGTCAAAAGAACACCCTTAAACTGTAGACAGAAATGTGCACTGAAATATCAGAATGCTAAACCAAAATCATAATTTTGTTCTCCACAATAAAAAAGTATATATATATATATATATTTTCAAACTTCAAGGTCATTTTGCTTTGGCTCCTCTTAAGAAAAATACAGCAGCAATTGAAATTTAAACAGACCACCTTCAGAAAAGAAATGAAATTATGTTAATGTCAGCTAACCCTCCATTAAATGACAGATCATAAGGGCCAATAATAGAACCCAGCAGGTGTGGAGATCCCCCAAGGTAAGATCGGGTAAACTTTGATGTAGTAATAAAATGGAAACCAGGACCAGATGGGGCAGAAGGGATTTTCAGAAATAAGAAGCCATAATCTTCATAATGTGCCAAAGTATCTACTGTCTACCAACCACAATCAAGAAGAAATTGAGGCCACACTGGTGGATTAAAAGTCAGCTTAAAGTATGTAATCCCTATTCAAGAAATAAAAGGGAATTCAAAAGTGATAATATATCTTCTTAACAAAGCAAAGAAGAATAATGGTGCCAAAAAGGAAAAATATATTACTTTATGACATGAAACAACATTGGACATAGTTGTTGAGAAGAACAAGGAACTCTCAAGAGCTCAATAAAGAAATATTTGAACATAAAGTATGGAAAGCCTAGTTAGGAGAAGCATTAGCAGGTTATGAATCCTAAGTGTAATGACCCGCCTACAATTACAAACAGAATGTGAATATTAGCATACATACAGGGCATCCATTTAATAGCTACATATGCATGAACTGCGTGTATTGCACTACTGTACCCACTGGCTAATATTAAAAAAAAAATATTATCGAAATAAGTTCCTGAACTTACCAAGATATAATAAATATACTGATTGGGGCATTTATATATATAATCTTTTAAATCACACAAAATATATATGTAAAAAATAAAATAATGGAATATATAAATTAAAATTTAACTAATTTAGAATTAATTAAATTAAATTAAAGGAATTAATTAAAGGTTTACATAAAGTAATTTATTTTAATATATCAATCAAAACAATTTAATTAGATTACAAACTAAAAGTTAATAAAGTACTGCCAAGACCTAAAAGTGATTCAATTAAATTAAAATAAATAGGAAGCCTCCATCTAAAAGAAGGAAGCGGTGGAGGAAGGAGGCAGACAGCAAGGAATTTAAGAGGCGATGAAATTAAACATATAAAGCAGTGAAAAAGGCCATAACAGGGGCAGGAATTTTGGGGAAATTGACAGAGAGAAAGTAGGAAATTCTCAGTGTTACTAATAGAAGGCATTCTGAGCTCAATTGTTCTTGAAGTTTCGGGCACAGGGGCCAGAGTACCTCGAATTTGAAGTACTTTGGAGCTGGCTACTGAAATTGTGCTCAGTTTGGCAGAGAGCTTTTGGTCGTTTTGGTAATAGAACCGGAAGCGAGAGCCACTGCAGAGCACAGACACCTTCAACCACAGAACTCCAGGTTGGTACTTAGGATAAAATTGTTAAATTCTGTACATGTATTGCATAGCAGTATATTTTAAAAGTAATATTGGTCATACTCTGTTAAATTCCTAATTTAGGGTTTCTTAAACTGATCTCAGAGCTTTAAAATTATTAAACTTGTCAATTTTATGAATTCTGGGTCTTACACTAAGATCCATATGGGTTCCTCATATACTAAAAACCCCTATCCATAACCATCAAGAAATAAGTTTTTTCAAGAATGAGGAGAATTAATATTGGCCACCTTAATGAGAAGATGAATTCCCTTATTGCAATTCCAAATAGCCCATCCCCCAACATGAAACTATAGATCATTTCAATCAAAAACAATCTGCACAAGGCAAACACAATTGTAATATCATGACAAAATACACAGTGATACTGACAGAGGAGGTTGAATCATTATCGCATAGATTTAATGTTTAAGCTCTTTTCACTATATTAACCTTAGAACAGAAAGCTCATTACATAGTAAACCTTTAACACAATGCATGAAAACAGACTAAAGTGGAAATCTTCAATTTATTACTATGTTACATGCAACCACCTGTGAAGACACCAATCCTCTGTAACCACCAACTTACAATATTGCAGACTCCAAATTGTCAAGAAGATGAGGACACCAATCCTCTGTAAGCACCAACTTACAGCTGGTCAGACTCCAACGTTTTGAATAGATGACAATACTGATCATTTGCAACTCAAATCAGCTTCGTACTTTGTTGTTCCCTATTCAAGTGTCAATATTTAAGCTCAAAATGGAAGATCTACCCACCTGGTAGCTGTACCGAACACTGCACCCTTTTCCTCACTACTTGACTTGATATTCCAGCACTTAGTTATATTGTCCAGACTCTGCTCTAGCCTTTAGAACCTTCACAAATTTGTTGTCAGTTTTCCCTAAGATGCCCTACATGCCTGCAAACTAGATAAACTAGGGCTTGGCCTCCTCCAAAACCAGCAAGGGTAAAAACACAGAATTCGTCCCTATCACAGAGTAAGAATATCCACAAAATTTACCTCTGCAATCCTCCCTTAGCAACTCAACAGCCTTCCTCAAACAGCTCTTTGCCCCTCAGCTCGGTCCTGTCTCAATGATTCCATTAGTCAACTTTGCTCCTCAACCCAGCCTGTCTCAAAATTCCCCTAAGTCAACTCTGCTCCTCAACTCGACCCTCTTCTCCCTCAGAACAGATCACCTGTGGTCGTCTCAAACCTTATTACTTGCTCAATCTCCGAGCCGGTGATAAAAATGAGCCACACAAGTGGCATATATACACTAAACAAGGGTGGGTCTAGGGGCTGACTTGTCCCCTAATTGTCACCTTAAAATTTGGATTCAGATAGACTTTATGGGAGGGACCGCCTTGACATCAATTACAACATTTTTTAACAATCTCCCTGTTTGTTATTGATGGCAACACTTCGATATCAGCTTCTGCTGACAGCTGCTCCTCCATTGGAAGCTTCTGCTAATAATTGGTATCAAAGCAGGTCCTTCATTGGAAGCTTAACGGCTTGAAGGCAAATCCATAGCATTCAGAGTTTATTGGTGGAGCCCACCGTTGAAGATAAGATGGTTGATGATCCCAAAGACGTTAAATCCCTCAAAGACAAAAATTTTAAATTGGAATCAGAGAGGGATTTGATGAAAGGCAATTATAGTAGTGTTTGTGTAGAGAAAGAAAAATTGAAGAAGGAGAAGGAAAAGTACTACGATAACTAGGGATGGTCTATAGTTGAAATCACCAAGCTTCAAAATCAAATTAAGAAACAACAAACTCCAGAAAAGGATCGTGAACTTGATGAAGCAAAGAAGGAAGAGGAACACCTCAAAAACATGCTGCAAGAGACAAACAATAGGGAAAGCACTTTGGCAAACCAGCTAAAGGAAAAGGAAAAGTCAAATAAGTGGAACAAGTAGGATAAAGAACTTGGCAAGCAAGTCACCTCCTTGAAGAGGGAACTTGAAGAAGCCAAAAGGATTGAGTAAGGCTTAGTAAGTTAAATGAAGCAGAAGGAAGAAGATTGCATGAAACAAGAACAGGAAATTGTCACCTTGAGAGCAGAAGTGGAAACTCTGAGTCAGAAATTGAGGACCTCACAACTCTTGGACGACATTCTCAATTGCCAAAACTCGCCACTTATCAAGACAGCTCTTGGATATGTTGGTGAATCATCATGTTACAAGGTTGAAGATATCAAAGAGGAAGTGATGTCACATGACGAAGATGGAAAGAAGCCTCATGAAGAGACGCCTCACTCCAAAGATGAAGAGAAGCCACATGCCAGCCTCACGCCAAAGCGAAGAGAAGCCCAAAATCAAAGTGTTGCACAAATCAACCAACACCGAAAGATACCTCAAGAAATCAAGATGATGCATTCAGAACGCCAAAACATCAAACAACATTTAGAAGTAGATAGCAGCAAAGTCTCGGGTATTCTCAAGGGCAAGACAACTTCAGCATATTTTCACCCCATACACCCAGGTTTACAGGCACATTTTATGGTTATTGTTATGCATGTTCTACCTATGGACACAGAGTCGCAGATTGCAGAGAATATAGCAAGAGTAATGATAGAGGATTCTATCAAAGCCCTAGAACCAAATTCACTAGAAGACAAGACAGAGTCCCATATGCCTGTGACAGTAGAAGCTACAACACCTTTGCTCCGTTGTTCAAACTAGATGTTGAGTTCTACCTATGTCACAACTTTGGCCATTCACGACATTGTAGAAGCAGTTTGATGTGGACTTCGCAGAACCAAGAAAGAAGGACTTTCACCAAGCATAAAGACAAGACCACTAGAGCCTGGCAAAGAAAACAAGTTTCACAATGAATTCTCACGCAAATGATAGATGCACAGAGAGAGGGGGAGTCTGTAGGAGAGCATATCGTCAAGGGGAGCCTATGTAATGGAAGAGATATTGCAGCAAGTATTGATCAAGGCATTTTGTCAGGGGGAGCACAAGCAGGTTACAGGTCCACAGAAGAAACCAATTTGTCAAGCGGAGTCACTCTTTGCCATTTATGTCAATGGGGGAGAGAATCTAAGAAAAGAACGAAGAGAAGAAGCATGAAGTCAAGGAAAGATTATGTAGCACGTCAGGTCATGATCGATGTGTTGACATCAATGATAAAGGGGGAGATTGTTGAGTATGTTGTTATTGATGTCAAAGCAAGAGCAGGAGCAAGAGATGATAATGCAGCTTGATGATGTCCACAAGATGATGTAGCCTGAAGAAACCCTAGCTCTAGGGTTTAGAATCCCTAAACTATGGACCTTCCCCACACTTGTTGAGGATTGTGAGGCAACATATCATTTAATTTGTCCCAAATACCCTTCCCATCGGATTTTCCTTGTCATGTTGATTTCGTTGATGTGTGGAGTGTTTTGTGGGCCTTCAACATTTCAAAGATATGCATGGTCAAAGTTGGAGCACCCTAATTATGGTCAAAAGCCTCACAGCGTGATGACATGCCAATACATCATTCATTCTTGGGCTTAGAAGAATATCACCTTGGTTAAAAGAATAATTATTAATTCTTTTACGATTAAAGGAATTTCATAATGTTTCAAGCATAAGGTGTGGAGGTTATCAAAATTATTAAAAGCATGAGAGGTTTTGGCTCAAAATTAAAATTAATTGAGAGTTCAAATATAAACTTTTCCCTCCAAAAGTTGGGTCAACTTCCACAAATGAGGATGTCAAAATTTCTAATTAGAAATCCTACTGCAGTGATTAATATTATTTCTTCTACTTATTATCTCATAAATAAGTTATTCACGGTGTTCTTACGGCAAATATCAAAATATATTCTACTACAGACTTCACAATTAAAATATTGCAAAAAGTAAATGTAAGGAAAAACATTGGCACAAATACAATCACAATGACACATTTATTTTTGGACAATCGTCTCTGATAAAACCCAATGTGGGAAAACTGGTGCAGTAGATGAGGGTTTCTTTTTTATTCTTCAGCGAATTCTCATGTACAAATTACAACCAACAAAACAGGAGTGAGAAATTTTACAGACGCTTTCTAACAAATTTCTAGTCCAGGTGAAGTACTCCTCTTCCCCAAAATCCTTCTGCGTCCCTTTGTGTTAAACTTCTCACATTGGCCCTGCTTCTAGCTGCCCACGCAAGCTCTGCATCAATCTGCCTCTGTGCTGCCTCTTTCTGCATCGCTTTGTTCCTGCTTTGCAACTTGCTGAATTGCACTCTCGAAATATGTTGATGCCCTCTCTTCCTTCCTCATCTGCAACTCTCCCTCTGATTCGATTTTCTCTTGCCAAACTTCGACTAGTGAGAAAATCGATCTTACTCAAGTAACTGAGTATCTTTTTCTAGTGTGTTCTCCAAGTGCCCATCAAGCCTCCTCTTATAATCCTCTCGTTGATCAATCAACGGCCCAGATTAGATTCTAATCAATGGCTAGGATCATATTGACTTGATCTCCACCTTCTTCTAGAAGTTTCACCCACGGTTTAGATTAATATCCATTAATTATTTTTATTACCTAAGTTTATACTTAGGGTCCCATTAAAAATAATTAATTATTTTAATAAAATTGTCTCCAAGTGGAATTTTCCAAAACAATTTTTAGGTATTGGAGAATGCATGTGTCTAAGCCTCCCTACAAATTTTGAGACTTAGAAACATTCGATGCTACCAGAAATCAACACTCCCTCTTAGCGAGGAATATGTTCTGGCAATGCAACCTATTGAAGCATCACTCTATTTTGTAAAATCTCCCTCTGCGTTGTTGATGTCTAACATGCTATCCACCAACCTTTGCACAAATGTTTCATCTGCACTGTTGTTGACCCTACCATTGTCAACACTGCATCTGTACTGCAACTCCCTCTGAATTTATGCATATGTGTTGTTGCTGGCACTGCCATTGCCAACTTTCCTGCACTGCAAACTATTGTTGCTACTAAAACGGATTTTCTACCATACCCATCTGCTCTCTGAACTGAGTGAACTTAGCTCTTTCGAGAGCCTTTGTGAGTATATCAACTACCTGCTCTCCTATGGGGACAGACTGTAGATGTATTGCCCCACGCTGAACACAATCCCTGATAAAGTGACATCGGATATTTATGTATTTCGACCGATCATGAAATATTGTATTCTCATAGAATCTGATACAACTCTGATTATTACAGTAAACCCTGGTCACCTCCATTCTTTTTCTGAACAAGCTCAAAAGCAATTTTCTGAGCCATATAGCTTCG
This sequence comes from Pinus taeda, assembly GCA_000404065.3. NCBI lineage: Eukaryota > Viridiplantae > Streptophyta > Pinopsida > Pinales > Pinaceae > Pinus > Pinus taeda. Next base: position 100,308 of record APFE031117113.1, read on the forward strand.
CATGTAGCCGTGTTGGCTGCCATATATTCTACTTCTGCTGAGCTCAAAGCTACCGATTCCTGCTTCCTGTTGCACCAAGATATCATCCCTGATCCAACACTGAAGCATCACCCCGAGGTTCTTTTTCAATCTACTGAACTACCTGCCCAATCTGCATCTGTGAAACCATTCAATCTGACGTCCTCCCCTCGGGAGTATTTCAACCCATATCCAACTGTTTCGCGCACATACCTAAGAATGTGCCTATTTGTCGTCCAGTGCACCCTTTTTGGTTCTACCATGAACTGACTAAGAGTGTTCACAGCAAAGCAAATGCCTGGCCTAGTGTTGACCAAATACATGAGCGACACAATGAGCTGCCTATACAAGGTGGGGTCTACTTCCTTGTCTCATGATGCATCTATTTTATTCCAATTGGTGATCATGGGAGTAGCCATGGGTCGACAATCCTCAATTCTGAATCTCTTCAAAATTTCTGTAGCATATCTTCCTTGTCGAAGGAAGATCCCCCCATTCTTCTGCCAAACCAACCCTAGAAAATAATGCATCAACCCCATGTCCTTCATGCCGAATTAAGCTTCAAGATTCTTCTTGCAATCCTGTATGGACCTGGATGACCCAGTTACGAACAGGTCATCTACATATAATACCATAATAAGTGGCTCATTCTCTACCATCAAATAATAGAGATTGGGATCAACATCACTCTTGACAAATCCCAATTACTGCAAGTAACTATCAATTCGACCATACCATGCTCTAGGTGCCTGCTTGAGCCCATACAGAGCTTTCTTTAATCTGCAAACATGAGTTCTCTTCTCATGAGTTTCGAAGCCTTCAAGTTATTCTATATACACCTCTTCTATCAACCCATTCAAGAATATTGTCTTGACATCCATCTGGTGAATCTCCCATCCCATTTGAGTTGTTAGGGATATAACGGATTTGATAGAGGTGTATCGAGCAACTGGGCGAAGGTCTCTTCATAGTCTATTTCTTCTTTCTGAGCATACCCCTTTGCCAAGAACCTTGCCTTGTACTTCTCTATACTGCCATCTATAGCATACTTGATCTTGTAGATCCATCGTGATCCTACAAATGATCTATCATCTAGTCTAGGTACTACTTCCCAGACATCATTCGTCATGATAGAGTTGTATTCTTCTACCATGGCATCCACCCATACTTGGTGTTGAATAGCTTGTTGAAAATTAGAGGGTTTTTCAACTTGAGCTACCAATGCCTGGTATCTGTCAAATTGTCTACACTGCCTTTTCTCAATTCTAGGAGCTCCAACAAACTCCTTTGCGTCCATTAGTGGTTGTCGTACTTCTCTACTGGTTCTACCACTGGTGGTGGGAGGCTCAACCAACTCCTCCTCTTGATCCTATCATTCCATCTGCTAAGAACTATCTGCATTTCCTCCCTCTTAGGAGATACTGGTACTAGTCACTGTATTCGATCCAGGTGTCTGTCCTCCTTGCTACCCCTGCTGCTCTTGGACTAATGGAACATCTCCTGACTGATCTTCTGCAAGCATCTCACGAGATTTCTTGAAAGCTCTGTCCTCCATGAACTTTGCATCCCATCTCACTACAATCTTCCTACTGCTAGGAATGTAGATTTTGTATGCCTTTGAGGTCTCGTTGTATCCTACGAGATACCCTTTTTTTACAATCTGATCCAGTGTACTGCACTTCTCGTCTAGAATGTGACAATAAGCCACGCTTCCGAATATCCTAAGATGACTGACTTTCAGCGTCTTCCCTGTGAAGACCCCTTAGGGTGTTTTCTTCCCCAATGCTCTATGAGCAGTTATATTCTAGATATACATTGTCGTGTTGCAAGCTTCTACCCATAAATACCTAGGTAGATCCTAATCATACAACATAGCTTTGGCTGCCCAGACAATAGTTCTATTTTTCCGTTATGCTACTCCATTCTACTCTGGATTATATGGAGTTGTCCACTTTCTTTTGATGCCCTCCTTTGCGTAGAAATCTGTGAAGTCTTTGTCCATATAATCTCCACCATTATCTAAACGTAATAGCTTTATCTTTTTCCCTATCATATTTTCAAGAAGAGCTTTAAACTCTCAGAAACGATCAAAGACCTCACCCTCAGTCTTTAAGAAATAGATCCAGGTTTTTCTGGAGTGATCATCGATAAAGGTGACGAAGTATTCGCCACCACTAAGAGCTCTTGTGGACATAGAACCACAGCTATCCGAGTGTATCAATCCTAATACACATTCTGCTCTATTGTTACTTCTGGAAAAAGTTGCTTTAGCATACTTCCCTAGTACACATCCTCTGCATAGGTCATCATGTTCACTACTAAGGACTGGTACTCCTGCAACAGTCTCTCTGAGCATCCTCAGTGCTCCATGGTGTAAATGCCCAAGATAGTGATGATGAAGTGCAGCATAGTGATGATGAAGTGCAGCACAGAGATGTGTACAGCATGGTGATTGAATCACCTGAGTTCAAATCAACTACATCATGTGTTATCTTCTTAGTGAAGATCTCTGCTCTTATTTTGTCAAGTCAAAATGTTGACTTCTGATGTATATGTACTACCTCTCTCTTTGTTGAACTATTGAAGAACATAAGAAGAATTGATCAAGGGTTTCCCCACATTGGGGTTTGTCCCTGGCTAGCGCCACATCTTGTGTCCTCTTGTCTTGGCTTGTTTTCTACGATTTATGTTTATGTTCTATCTGCATTTTACTATCATGCTAAATGTGATTGCTAATCTATTAAGCTAATATGGAAAATTGAAGTAAATTTTCTCTCAACATAGAACATACCTAAAATTAGCATGGTATTAGAGCTGAGGTGAAAACAAAGCCCAAGCAAGAGTGAAAGAGCAATCACCGAAGATAGTTGGAAAGGACAAAAAGGCTCAATGGGTTCCTCATCCCTCTTCAAATTCACCAAGGGTGAAGTCGAAGCAAAGAAGATTATCAAAGTGGCGCAACAGAAGCATCTGGTGGCCTACCTAAAGGTCACTTCAATAGGAAGTCCCGATCTAAGGGTGGAAGGAAAGGCAAATGCCTTGCTTGCAATGAGTTTGGTCATTATGTGAAGGAGTGTCTGAATAAAAGGGACACATCACTTGATGATGATAACAATCATTCCAGGCGCATCTTCAATGATCGGAGGAATGACAAGTACAATGGCAAAGAAAAAGGGAATGCAAGTCATCAAGGAAATGGCCTACTCTTCAAAGAAAGCAACGAACTCCAGGTATGAAGAATCAAATGTTGTTTCTGATAACCTAAAAGAGTATTACCTTGTATTGACCCTCTCCACTACTTGTCCTCCAAACTCTTTGGGAATCTGGCTTATTGATACTAGTGCTTCAAGGCACTTCATCGAACAGAAGGAAGCTCTCTCTAATTTGATAGAGAAGGAAACAATCGTGGAGACTATACTTGGAGTCAATGCCACCTATCCCGAAAAGGGTGTATGGAATGTCACCCCTCAATTGGATGAGGGTAACACGATTCATTTACAAGAAGTTATTTATGTACCTGATCTCAAGAAGAACCTGGTGTCCATTTCGGCAATGGAAGTCAAAGGTTTCAAGGTGGCATTCATCAATGGAAAGGTACGTGTGTGGATAAGGAATTTTTAAAAAAATGCTTTTGAGTTCAGGGTTGGCAATTTGTATCAAATTGCAAGAAGTCCATTGGGGACCATGTCAGTTGACACATCTCTTTTATAGCCCCGAAGGTCTGCTCATTATGGGGCACTACCCGATGTGAGTCAAATGGTGGAAGGGATGCTTGAATTCAAGAAGAGCATGGAGGTATATATCCAAGATGTATCGAAGGAAAACTTACAAGGGAACCATTCCCCTCATGTAGAAAGTCCACAGATTTGGAACAACCCGAGGAGTTTGAGATTCATGATCGGGAATCTCATGTATGCAGGTAGAAGAAAGCCCTCTATGGCTTGAAGCAAGCACCCCGGGCTTGGATAAACAGCTATTTGATGAATCTGAGATTCACTAGGAGTGAATCCGATCCAAACCATTGCTTGAAGGTTGTGGATGATAGACCTCTCATACTGGCACCTTATGAAGACAACCTCTTTCTAACAGGTGCAGACCCTCTCATTTGCAAAAGTATGAGGGAGTTGAATTCCGAATTTGGAATGGTGAACTGCAAGCTCGTGACTCCCTCAATGGAGCCTAACTTTAAGAAGTTATGCAGTAGTGATGTTGGACCTGATTTGGGAAATGCCTCTGAGTTCCATAAACTCATACTAGCATTGATGTTCTTGTTGTACTCCTGTCCGGATATATGTCTTGCAGTTAGCATGTTGAGCTCATATATGGTTGAACCTCACTAGATTGGTGCCAAGAATCTTTTGAGATATCTTCAGGACACAATCTCTCATGGATTGAGATGATTATTCTGATGTTGATTAGGCAGGCAGTGTGGAGGAACGCAAGAGAACTTCTAGGTGTTGGTTCTCTTTGGGTTCTGCTTCAATATCCTAGATGAACAGGAAGCAGACACAATCTCTCATGGATTGAGATGATTATTCTAATGTTGATTAGGCAGGCAGTGTGGAGGAACGCAAGAGAACTTCTAGGTGTTGGTTCTCTTTGGGTTCTGCTTCAATATCCTAGATGAACAGGAAGCAGAAGTTGGTTGCTTTGAGCACCGCTGAAACCAAATACATAGTTACGAGTATGACCTCGTGTGAAGTTGTCCAGTTGAGGAAGCTCTTCAATGAGTTGTTTGGACACGTGCTGGATACCATCGTGATCTTCTGTGACAACCAAGGGAGATTTGATTATTGAGGAATCTCATGTTCTATGATGTCGTGATCTTCTGTGACAACCAAGGGAGATCTGATTATTGAGGAATCTCATGTTCTATGATCGCTCCAAGCATATAGACATCAGGTACCACTTTATCTGGGATATGGTACATCAAGGAGCAAGAAGGCTACATCGCATTGGGATTGATGTGCAAGGCGTCGATATTCTGTCGAAGCCCCTGGGAAAGGTCAAATTATTGACTTTCGGAGAACGACTAGTAGTCGTGGAGAGACTCTCCTAAGGGTACTGTATGATATGGACATTGAGCTCTGGGAGCTCCCGGGGGCTTGGGGGTACATCTTGGAGCGATGAGAAACCATAGGGTGAGTGGTTCAGCCTTCCCCTAGTGGTCTGCTATGTAGGCAGGATGAGTGGTTCATCCTTCTCCTACTGAGGCACAATCCTAGGATGAGTGGTTTAGCCTTCCCTTAGTGATTTGTTGTGTACAGGGTGAGTGGTTCAGCCTTCCCCTGGGATACCCCTGGCGACATGTAGGCAGGATGAGTGGTTCATGCTTCTCCTGCTGGGACATCCTGCCTATGCAGTCTGCAACTCATGGGAAGTACCTCTCATCTGGCCAATGAGTAGGGAAATGAGAATAGGGACCATAGTAGTATCGATGGACACATCGTTTTACTACCGTACTCCCTATTCTAGGATGATATTGATCTAGGATCAATTGGAACAAACTTCGGATTAGTAAGAGTGATATAACACACTCTCTCTTGGAATTGATTTCGGATCAGTAAGAGTGGTATGATATACTCTCTTTATTTGGAACTGATTTCAGATCAGTAAGAGTGGTATGATACACTCTCTTTATTTTGAACTGATTTCAGATCAGTAAGAGTGGTATGACACACTCTCTTTATTGGCACTGACTTCAAGTCAGTAAGAGTGGTATGAGACACTCTCTTTCATATAGGACTAACTTCGGGTCAGTAGAGGATGGTATGATACATTCTCGATCACTTCTTCTTCTTCATAGTTTCGCAGAGCAGTGTAGGGCACTAATGGCAAAGATAGTACAGTCTGGCAAATGGATTAGCAAATGGAGTTCTGCCTAGTTGAGAGGGAGTGTTAAAATTCGCAACTAGGGCCAAACTCCATGTGGGTCTACTTATTCATGGCAGCTGATATTTTTTTTGGATTCCTCTCGTCGAGAGGTGTAGGATTGATCTAAAGATCATCTGATTCCGACAAGTATTCATGGAGATATGAATTTATTTGTGTTATGTGACAATTTGTCAAGGTCGGCCAGCAACCAAATTACCCCCATCTATCCTCAATGTTTTAGTATAAATAGAGGTGGCCTTCAAGTCATTTGGTCAATCATCTCTTGTGATCTCTCTCCACTTGCCTTTTGGTTTTGGTGGTAGAAGAGATCTAAAAGGGATACGCTTCCCTAGAGGGTTTTCCCTAGCCCTAGACGTTGTTTGAAGAGATCTATAAGCTGCCCCAAATTACAATCATGGAGCATGAGTATCACGTTGGAGATAGAAGCACATACGATGCCCTAAAGGAGGGTCTCCTACACAATCCAAGAAGAGGCATTAACGCTGGTATGGAGAAGGCCTAACCATTGGCCTAATGATGCCCTATCTAATACGCAATCATGAAGGCAACAAGCCCTAACCGCAGTCCTATTGGGAGGACTATAGTATTAACCTAGCCGCAGATAATGAAAAGATTTGGCCAGAATCCTAAGGGATCTCTAGCAGTCAAAGAGAGCTACCATACATTGCCTAAAAGGTTCATCATCCATAGTCTAAACACTCAGCCTAATCCACAGTTTCAAAGAGGCATCTATCTGCCCCAGCCACAGTGAAAGGTGAAGGTTACAGCCACTGAAATAAAGGTCTATAGCAGCTGTCATTTGTGCTTCAAACCGCAGTCAAAGTAGGGCCAATACTGCCCTAGTCTCAGCCCTCGAGGAGGTCATCTTGGCCGCAGTTGGAGAGGACCCTATCTGCCACAAATGATGAAGTTAAAGAGGTCCATATCTCTGTAAGGAAGGAACCCTTAGACGCTGTAAGGAAAGACAGCATATCACTATGTCACATTGTTGTAGATGACAGCATGGCACATTCGAGATCTGTTTTGGGCATGACTGTGCAGTAATAAGGCTGATTGGAAGACATTGTTGTTCAAGGGTAAAGATAGTTGGGTATTGTATGTAAACCTTACTTGCTGTTGGGCTAGGCCGCAGGCCATAGCCAGCAGCATAGATTGTGTTAAGGGTTGCACAAGTCAGTGTTGAACCTCAACTTGGATCATGATTGCAAGAATAAGGACTGAAGTATGATGGGATTGCTTGTACTGATAGCATGTTTAGATGCAGCATGATGTTAGAGACAACATGCTTAGATGCAGCATAGTTGGATGCAGCATGATGTTAGAGACAGCATGTTTAGATGCAGCATAGTTGGATGCAGCATGGTGTTAGGTGCAGCAAGAATGGTGCAGCGTAGTCATGATGAAGAGCAGCACAGTGATGATGAAGTGCAGCACAGTGATGGGTACAGCATGGTGATGGAATCACCTGAGTTCAGATCAGCTACCTCATGTGTTATCTTCTTAGTGAAGATCTCTGCTCTTATTTTGTCAAGTCAAAACATTGACTTCTGATGTATATGTACTATCTCTCTCTCTGTTGAACTATTGAAGAACATAACAAGAATTGATCAAGGGTTTCCCCACATTGGGGTTTGTCCCTGCCTAGCGCCACATCTTGTGTCCTCTTGTCTTGGCTTGTTTTATGCGATTTATGTTTATGTTCTATCTGCATTTTACAATCATGCTAAATGTGATTGCTAATCTATTGAGCTAATATGGAAAATTGAAGTAAATTTGCTCTCATCATAGAACATACCTAAAATTAACAGATAGTCCTCATATTCTTGGTATTATCAGCACTTGGATCTATGTCCTTTCACCTTATTGGTCCATGGTCTATATCTAAAGATCAAGGAAACTAATTTGTTAATGATGACCATAAACCAATCTGATGCCACGTGACAAAGTCGCAATTAGGGTATTGGATGTAACTTTTCCTCTCTGCATAGTGATACAACTTTCTTGTTGCTTTATAATGCATGGCAAAGACTTGATTAGGGTATTGAATGTAACTTTTCTTCTTTGCATAGTAATACAGCTTTCTTATTGCTTTGCAAATGTTTCTCTCTCTAACTTTCTTCCATGTAAATCTTGGTGCCCTAATCTTTGATTTGTGTGAGTTATTTCTCACACATTTGTGGCTGCCCACTTGTTAATTTCACAATGACCAATGGTACATACTTTATTGATAAGACCCTCAAATACTGAATTATAGAACAAAGGCCCCTCGATTATTTCATGGTATGATTATGGCCCTAATTCAATGCACGATTGTACCATGGTCTCTACATTATGAAAATGACAAATTTGTGGACTCCACAAAAATTGCTTTTGTACTATGCACAAACCTACAACATTTGTAACCTTTGGCCAATGTATTTTGGCCTTCAAGGCTATTCCTATCTACATTTATGATTTGGCAACTATCCATTTGTGATGGTGTTGATTCACAATGTCATTTATGGTGCAGCATGGTTATTAAAAATAAGCATGCCTTTATTCTAGATTTTGGGTATCATCTATACATATATGGCAGATTGGTGAAAAAAGGGACCAACAATATTTTTGGCTTATTTCATTTTGCATTTTGGTACTTTATATTACATTTGCCAAACTAACATGAATCCCTTTACCAAAAGACCTATTTTGCAATTTACATGATATGGCTCTAGTCTGTTATCAATGGTTTTTAATTTCTAGTCAGTAGCATGATGGTTATTGATATAAAATTCATTATGTTCCCATATTTAATGGTATGGCAATATCATTTTTTGGCATTATGTGCCTAGTTATAAACTGCCTCATAATAGTTAGAATGCAATATGGACGAGAATTGCTCCATGTTCATCACGAGGACACCTAGCTAAACAAAACAGTACACATTTATTTAAATGAAACTTTTAATCATGATTCAATGGATATCTACCTATGGTTAGACTATATTCATCATCAACCCTTGCCACATACAAAGTAATGGTAATTCCACTTGGGCTTTAACAAATATCAAGATTACCAAAGAAGTTATAAAGTAGGCCCTAAGTACACACAACACCAACAAAACCTTAATAGGCTCCCATGTACTTCAACATGAGATAAGCTCTAATAACATAACATGTACAACCCAGTAAATGCAGCAAAAACACTAACAGAATAATAACATGACATGAAACAAGGGGAGAAATAAAATTTCTCAAAGAAGACCTGTTCTTGCAAAGCCCGCGCAAGGGCCAAGTCTGAATCTTCTTGACTAAGGGCAGTGAACGGTTGCCTTGAAGATTGCTCAAGTGATAAATCTAACACCGAACTCATAGATGTTTCTGATTGTACCCCTTTTTCATTCGTGTAATCCCCTGTAAACTCTCTAGGTTTAGCCTCAACATCGTCCCTCTTATCTTCCATGAGAGAATAATTTGAGTGTACGTTTCTCGACGCAAACACCTGCCACAAGGAATCTCACACTAAATCAGTTAACATTCTGACTATAACCAAGGTAATAAAACTCTACATAAAGTTATCTACTAAATCAGTGACCCTAATGCAAATGAACATCATGAATGAAAAAACACTGTAAGGTTATTACAAAGCTAACATTATGCTCATCAATCTATCGTAGATGGAGAATTAACGTCAAATGTCACTTGTCTATTATGCATTCAGTCATTTCTCTTTTCTTTTTGATAATACTTGAAACCCCTTCTTCAAATAATACAATACTCTAGTTCAACCTTGAATTTAGGTTAACAAAGTTTGAGTTTGTGTACCAAAAACTTCTTGTTTGAGCATTGTAAGTCATAACCAAAGGTAGCACAAAGAAAAAATGAAAACGTTTGATGTACTAGGAAGCAAATTTATTAATATCCATGTAAAATATAGGCCATTGCCTCTATGTAAGTAATCACTACGATAATCCTTCATATAAGTCTCCAATTCTTGAAACATGTATATATATGTCCTAAAGAAAAACTAAAATTTCATCTCCAGGATTTAACATGACATAGTAGTTCTCAAGACCGCAACTTGCAGAACAACTGTAGATCAACAAAACCACAGAACCTTCTGTTCCAATTCAACAGGAATACATTGTAAGACAATATTATATCACTGTTATGATAATGATACCACCAATGTATCCTCGTCAATCTACTGCTTATAATAAGACCACTAGTGAGATAGACATGTTTAGCAAGTGTTTGCCACACTGATTGAGAAATAAGTGTAAAAGGTTGAATGAATCGTTGTGGGATATCTCTAATGAAGGATGATTCTCCTCAGTATGAATCTGTATTGTCCAGTTTTTAGATGCTTTCCATCACCATCATAATGGATTTTCCCACAGTTGATGAATCTCACTGTGTCATAGATTCTCCTCGGTATGAATAGGTATGATCCACTTTTTCGATGCTAACCATCACCATCACAATGGATTTTCCCATAGTTGACGAAAATGTACTTGTATTATTTAGCATCAATTACTACAAGAAAAAAAAATGTTGTCAATGATGATATCTTGATTATTTTAGGAAGATCTTTTCACCTGTAGCAATGGCAAGTGACATAAAACAAAATAGTAAGATAAGTTTATTAATATTCAACAAATGACCAAAATTATGTCAATGACTCTAGTCAGTACATAATTTTCGATACAAAGTGTGAGTGCGAAGGCCACTCCTATATAATCAAAACGGCAAGACAAATCTATAAGAACTAAGCATAAATATCTCAATGCCAAAAAAGAATACAACATTTTGGAATAGAGTACAAGTAAAACAAACACAACACCCCAAGTGCCTACCACCAAAGAGGGTTGTGTCAATCTAAGGTGTGTACAATGAGAGGGCCCTAGCTATAAATGTAGCCTAAGGTGTCTTTTAAAGAAGAGTAGCGACTTATTTTTTATTATTCTTTCGTATTAAATTTTATTATTTTTCAATCACTAGTTACTTTTATCTTTGGTGGTTTACAAGTCCATTGTTTTACTGACCCATGGACTTTAGTGAAACTTCATTCAATTTTATGTATTATTACTTTTCTTTTTATTATTCCCATTTTTATTATTAACCTAGCTTATTCCTATTATTTGTATATATCATTGCCTACACCTTTAAAGAGTGATTTTATCACTCTCCAACATTGCACACTGACACAGGGGACTTGGATATCATCTCTTGATGCTCTCATCACGAGCAACAGGACCTATGAGGTTCATCTGAAACAGTTGGACGGAACATAGTGCATTGGGAGAGAGGCTTTCCAGTTGTGGCATATGGTCAAGACGCAAGTTGGTGGGTGGAGGCTTGGGGGTAGTCCAATCTCCTGCAAAAGGCAACACTTACCCACCCTTGAACCCACACTCAGGGTGATACATGATCCCCTTTTGATGAGACATTCTAAGGTGTCTCTAGAGCATCTATCAAGATTGGTGGACCTTGCTTACAGGCGGATGTTTAGACTCCAGGTAGCATTGGGGAGCACTTTTAGTAGGCATGGCGATAGATCCCACTATGTGGTATGGCTGGCGCAGGGTTGTGTCGCACGCACCAAATTGGTCTGTGATGTATGGAGTTCATACATTGATTGCATGCAGGGACCTGAGACGTGGTACAAGTTGATTCCATTAGCTGTTAGGACTATGCCATGGCCGTTCTAGCTTTGGGATTCAAGGGTTTGGTTGGTCAATTGGACACTCTGCTTCGCAGTAAGTGGGATCAGGACGGGGCATGACCCAGCTCACCCTTGGGTTGACATGTGGGACAATGTTGAGGCCTTGATCGCATGGCAAGGTTGGTTTTCCTTGTTATTGCTACGGATCCAGGTGAGTGTTGGATAGGTAGGAGATGACGTCATGGAGGTGCTTGGTCCAGAAGAATTGGGAATCCATAGATGTTTTGCCATCAGGTCCTAGGAGAGGTGGATAGAACTTGAGCAAGAGGCGCAGACTATCATGATCATAGTTGCACAACAACAGCATAGTGGCACCCTTTTTAGACTAGTGTGGGATCCGGGCATCATAGGGCTTGGCAGTACAACTACCCTGGCAGATGAGCTGATTTCAACATTGAACAGGGGAAGATCATTCAAATCTTCCATTGGCCTGCATGGGGGACTTCATTAGCATGGTAGGTGGGCCGACAGGATGATATCAGGAGAAGCTCAAGTGAGTGAGATGCTATCTCTAAGGGATTGGGTGGTATCTTCAAGAGTATACTCCTGGAGTGCATGGGATGGCCTACGCAGCAGGGCAGCGTCATGAGGAGTTGGGCATAGTTCACATTAACATGATCCCGTACTCATTGATGGTATACAAGGGACTTTTGGTACATATACCGGGTAGTATAGTGAGTGGAGCGAGGGGAGCTTCAAATGGGACAGGATGACTTTGGAGCTCAGTATTGAGGAATTCTTTCATGTCAGGACAGTGCAGAGGTCAAGGACGAACCAGTGGCGCATCTAGGATCTGGTACATTTTTGCAGTGACAATGTGGAGCAACAACTAGAGGGAGCGTTGTTCAACAGCTGCTTGAGGACAAGCAACGTTTTGGCGGGGAGGACAGTGATATTCCCACTTAACAATATTGCTAAAGAAAATATCAATCTTGCCCAATTTTGTCTTATTTCATTTTTGCTCTTAAGAGATGTGGGTTCAAAGGTCCCACATGAAATTTAGGATTAAGTGGGGGCCCAAACATTAGGAAGGAAGGGAAATATTGCGACTCTAATGGAGAGTGGGGACCACCCCGTCGAGAATTACAACCCACATGTGGAAGACACTCTCATTGGAGCGAAGTTGGTGGGGAAAGTCGACTTGGGCCCACATGAGCATCTTGGAGACTCTTTGACAAATAGAGCAAGAGGCACTCATTTTGGTCATTCAATCATCTATTCAAAAGTTGTGTCTTTGACATAGCACGCTTGAGCTGAAGCCAAGCCTGCAATGTTATTTAACACACGAGTGTCTCCGAGCAGAGATCACAACCCAAGGAGGGAGTCCTACCTATACCAGTTCGTACCAACAGCTGGGAGTGTGAGTTTGTGGAGAGGATTGGCAACAGTAGCACAGGGACTGCACAGTTCTTGGAGGACGCACACTTGGAGGTTAAGGAGTGAAGGGAGTTAGGGGCTGAAACTTGAGGTGGATTCAAAGGAGTGTTGTGGGGGCTTTTCCAACATTTTAGCAGAGCAGCTTGTGGAGGAGAGCCAAGCATTCGGGGGTCAATTTTGGAGCGTCAAAACTAGGACAAAACCTTTATGGGTTTTTCTGGGTTTATTGAGGAGAGGTCAACAATAAGTTGGCAGAGATTTCTAGGCAAATTTGAGAAGTCAAACAAGGGCCCCAACTCAACCAGCAACTATAGGAGCTAGGGGGGAAATTGGGCCGAAATTCCAAGGTCAACATTTGGCAAATTCCTTTGTGGGTTTTTGTGGGTTATTGGTGGAGAGTCAAGGGTTAATTTCCCAGAATTTTATGAGCATCCGCGAAGGCCCTAAAACAGTTCTTTGCAGCCAACAGCATATTTTCTGGGTCGTTTCAGCGCAGAGCCAGGAGAGAGTAGCAGCGGATTTGTGGGGGTGTTCTTATTGTTAATTTGGGCTTAGCTAGCTTGCCTTGAACAAGCCTGGGTACACTCTTTCCAGCACGGCATTCTACCCTCTTATTGATTAATAAAATGGCTCAGATCATCGCAATTCATGGAGATTTATGGTTGTTAAATATGTTGTAAATTTTTGCTTGTGTTTCTACTATGTTTGCTTTGATTAACATTGTATATTTCCATTAGGAATATTACACTTGTAGACTTATCTACCTTGTATCATAGATTTAATACTTTTTAGGGATTTTGCCTAATGTTGAGTCAAATCATTTGGTTAACCTAGTATAAATAAGGAAGTGATGTACCTCATTATTCATTGTCACAACTTGGATCACACATTCTCTTGATTAGTGATTCTTCTCTCTTGTGCATTACGAAATCCTATTTGAGCAACTTCTCTTAGGTTGAATCATGATGTGACGTGATCCCTTTTCATGGATGCTTATGGGGAATCTGTAACAACCAAAAGTTGTATACGCAACATAAATATTAAAATACTTCATAGACAAATACATCCATTGTCAAACAGTAAATGTAAATTGTATATCCGCCATCCAAATCTGAGTAGTTGTGTGGGTTCCTATACCTAGGCATGATTTTCGCAAGACTTTTGGCAACATCGACATTTTCGGGATTCGGCTACTACAGTATTCCTAAGCAAGGAGTAAAACTCCATTAGGAGTTAAAGAAACAATAAAATAAAAGTAACAAAAAAAAAAGAGTCTGAGACCCCCGGGGGTGCTTATTGGTGACTTAGCCCATAAGAATTAGGACGACGAGTTGAGCAAGGTGGTACCATTCAATTGTTAGTGCCAAAAAATTCGGGCGGACCTATGGCAAATGAGAGGATGGACAGCCTTGAATCATCCTTGAGAGACATCGTCTCGCAGCTGAAGGAATTAACTGCAACACTCTCTAAGGGCAAGGTGGAGGCACGTGAGGAGGCATGTATTGGCAATGAAAACAGTGAGGGTGAGTCTAGCCAATCTCTTCACCTCTTTGGCACCCACCAACAATCCCATCCGCGACCATCCAAGTTGGACATGTATAAATTTGATGGCTCTTACCCGACCACATGGATAGCACAAATGGAGCAATATTTCACACTGAATTACATCCTAGATAATGCGACTCGGCGTAGTGTGGGTATCCTGTACTTGGACAATGAAAGATGGCAATGGTGGCAATGGCATCAATGTTGCTATGGAAGGCCCTTAACGTGTGATACATTCAAAAAAATCTCTTATGGATCGCTTTGACCATGAATCTGACTTTTTGGGCCATCTCACTAAGCTCGGATACTCAGGAACAATGAAAGAATATATTGCAACTTTTGAAGCCTTAGCTTTCCGCACTGGAGGTCTACAAGATGAGTTCTACACAGAATGTTTTGTCAGTGGTCTCAAAGAAGCCATACAAGCCCACGTCCGACTGCACCACCGTAACTCATGGTTGCATGCTTGCGGGTCGCCCCCCACAGGCTCAAAGCACTACCCAGACACTCCAGGTTCAAAAGGTGTCACAAGCAAAAATGGTGGAAAGAAGAAAGCAAGGATTATGTTACTGTTGTGATGAGAAATACTCCCCCAGGCATAAATGCAAGGAGCCCAAATTTTTTCAAATTGATGCTACTGATCACAGTGCATCGGAGGAAGCCCCACCACTTGAGCAACCAGAGGAGGAAGAAGAGGACAACCAGCAGGACAATGTACCTGAAGAACCAGTTATCTTGCTGCATGCTTTGGCAAGGATTTCTTCGCCTTAAACTCTCAAAATCGGAGGTTTTATTAAGCATCAACCAGTAGTAGTCTTGATTGATAGTGGAAGTACACATAATTTTATCCATCAAAGAGTCGTGGAAGCAGTGCATTGTTTTGTCCGAGCAGTTTCTAACTTCCAGGTCCAAATTGCTGATGGGGAACAATGAAATGTGAAGGCCGCTGTGAAAATGTTAAGCTTCAAATGGGGGGTTATCAATTAAAGACCCACATGTTTGCCATACACATGGGAGGGTGCCACATTGTCCTCGGTGCTGAATGGCTTCGCACACTTGGCCCAATCACAATGGATTTCCAGGAGTTATATATGAGCTTTAAGCAGAACAACCACACACATACCCTCCGCGGACTCCAGGTGGGAGCTCCCTCTATCATCAGCTCACATCGGATGGAAAAATTGTTAAAAAAGGGCCACCATGGAGTTATAGCTCAATTTAATGCCATCCAAGCCTGTGAACCCAATCCTATTCATATTCATCCTAAGATACAACAAATCTTAAACAACCATCTGCCAGTCTTTGACAAGCCTCGTGAGCTTCCAACCTCGAGAGGAGAACATGATCATAGCATTACTTTGGTCCCACGGGCCCAACCACCAAATGTGCGCCCATATAGATATCCGTTTGCCCAAAAGAATGAAATAGAAAAAATTATCAAGGAACTCTTGGAAGCAGGCATCATTCGTCCCAGCATTAGTCCGTATTCATCGTTGGTGGTCATGGTGCTCAAGAAAGATGGGGAATGGCGTATGTGTCCAGACTTCAGGGTCCTTAATAAGTTGACAGTCAAAGATAAATTTCCCATCCCAGTTGTTGATGATTTGTTGGATGAACTAAATGGGGCTCAATTCTTTCCTAAGCTTGACCTTCACTCAAGCTACTACCAAATCCGCATGAAAGAAGTAGACATCCCAAAGACTGCTTTCCAAACTCATGAAGGCCATTATGAGTTCCTGCTCATGCCATTCGGTCTTTGTAATGCCCCATCCACTTTTCAGAGCCTTATGAACCACCTGTTCAAACCATATCTCAGAAAATTTGTCCTTGTTTTCTTTGATGACATCCTCATCTACAGTCGCAGCTGGGCCGCACATCTTTAGCATGTAGATCTACTCTTGCAACTGCTCCGCAAGCATAAATTATTTGTCAAGATGTCCAAGTGTTCTTTTGGCATGGAAGAAGTTGAGTATTTGGGCCACATTGTGGGGCGGTGAAGGTGTCAGGGTGGACCCCAAAAAGATCTAGGCAATGCAGGACTGGCCTCAACCTAAGACATTGAAGAGCCTGAGAGGATTTTTTGGGTCTCACAGGCTACTATCGTAAATTTGTCTGCAATTATGGTCGCATTGCTAGGCCCCTCACTCAACTCCTCAAGAAAAATTCATTCCTCTGGAATGATGAAGCACAACAGGCCTTTACAACTCTCAAACATGCCATGTGTTCCACTCCAGTCTTAGCACTACCCGACTTCACCAAATCTTTTGTGATTGAATGTGATGCTTCAGGTACAGGTATTGGGGCAGTCTTAATGCAGGAAGGTCGACCCTTGGCCTTCACGAGCCAACAACTAAGTGGGAAGAATCTAGGACAATCTAACCATAAGAAGGAGATGATGGCCATCTTACATGCAGTAGATACCAGGCGACCATACTTATTGGGGCGACGTTTCCAAATCCGCATCGACCATCAAAGCCTTAAATATTTTTTGGAGCAACGCCTATCCTCACCACAACAAAATAAATCGCTCACCAAAATGCTGGGATATGATTATGAGATAATTTACAAGAAAGGGCGCGAAAATATTGTAGCAGATGCGTTATCCCGCCAATTTGAGGAGGAAAGTACCCTGCTCGTAATTTCCCTTCCCATTCCAGAATGGATTGAAGAGGCCCATAAGGAATGGTTTTCACATCCCTAGCTCTCCCAACTCATTAATCAATTGCAAGCAAATCCAAATTCCACAGCGGGCTACTCGTGACAGGATGAGATTCTTCGCTACAAGGACAGAGTCGTAATATCACCAACATCCACCCTCAAAAGCTACATTTTGGCGGAGTTGCACTCACCTCCCGCTGCAAGACATTCAAGCTTTCAAAAGACGTATGCTCGCACTCGAAGATCTTTTTTTTGGACAGGCATGAAAAAGGACATTCTTACTTTTGTCGCTGAATGTGACGTCTGTCAACGCCACAAAGGAGAAACAGTTAAATCCCCAAGCAAATTACAGCCATTGCCCATCCCAGCCTCAATCTAAACAGAGGTTTCTATGAATTTCATTACGAGTCTTCCAAAGTCACGAAACAAGTCAATCATCATGGTGGTTGTGGACTAAGTTTCTAAGTATGCTCATTTTTGTGCCCTACCCCACCCTTTTACACCGACTTTGGTCACTCAATCTTTCATGGATCAGATCTTCAAATTGCATGGCATGCCCACTTCCATTATGTCTGATCGTGACCCGGCCTTCACTAGTAACTTTTGGCAGGAACTCTTCCAGCTACAAGGTACCCAACTACAACTTAGTATTTCCTATCATCCACAAACTGATGGTCAAACTGAAGCAGTCAACAAATGTCTGGAAACATACCTTAGGTGTTTCAATTCAAAAAAGCAACATCTCTGGGTACAATGGTTACCTCTAGCTGAATGGTGGTATAACACCAACTATCATGCCACCACCAAAATGACTCCATATGTAGTTTATGGTCAACTCCCTCCTTCCCCTACTTTTTATATCAAGGGATGCTCGAAGGTACAAGCAATGGATCAACTCCTACAGAACCGCACAACTATGCGGGCTCACCTTAGAGAGAATCTTCCTCAAGCTCAAAACCGCATGAAGCAACAAGTAGATCAACATCACTCAGAACGCCAATTTCAAGAAGGGGATCAGGTATTTTTCAGACTGTAACCATATAAGCAAACATCACTCAAAGACAAGGGTTGTCAGAAACTATCTCCAAAATTCTACAGTCCGTATCAAGTACTTCAGCGCATTGGAGAAGTTGCCTACAAGCTAGCTTTGCCACCCACTGCAAAAATCCATCTAGTTTTCCATGTCTCATGCCTCAAGAAAGTGATTGAGAACAATTGCATAATTCAAACCAATCTACCTAAACTATATGAAGAAGGGTCAATCTGGCTCCAACCTGAACAGGTTCTTGATACACAAGAAAGGCACCTGCGTGGCCGCATGATCAAGGAAGTCCTCGTCAAGTGGAAAGACACCTCTCCGGAAGATGCAGCCTGGGAACCAGCCACTATTCTTCAGCAGTTTCCGCAGCTTCAGCCTTAAGGACAAGGCTATTCTTATGGGGGAGGGCATGTTAGGGTCCCACCCTAACCCCCTTATTTATGTAATAGGATCGAGTCATAGTTATAGTTAAGTAAAGAGTCAATAAAGCCCATATTAATAATTGTAAGTGGTTAACCCGCATTTAATGACGGGCCCACAGTTAGTTGCAAATGGGCCATGGTATTAGATAGATGGTATTAATAAGAACCATGGTATTGCCCCATGGTATTGCATGTATGAATCCTATATAAAGGATAGAGACTCCCCTCGAGAAGCATCGTGTCTTATTTTGTAATCGAGCTCCGCTCTATTGGAGGTTGCCCACTCGAAGAGGCAAGTGAACATTGCTTTCTGAATAATAAAATACTCGCTGTTATTTCTCATTGTTTTATGTTCTGGGTATATTTCTTCGCATATTTGGTATTCTGGTATCGTCTTGCAAGTTAAGAGCATAACAGAATGAAGAGAGAGAATTATCTAGAAGGTGACACTTTCCAAGAAGCTACAACTAGGGTTTGTAAATTAGGGTCGGAAATTGCAGACCTAAATCAAGGGACCGAAATTCTAAAAGGAAGTTGAGAAGGAGGAAGAAATAAGGTTGACTATCGTTGACTCAAAAGAACTCGTCAAGAAGCTTTGAGACTTGGTCTTGGAGAGGCAAATAGATCAAGGATCTTGGTCTTGGTGTTCGTCAATTGAAGTCTCTATAAGAAGAAGAATTCGTTTGGGTTTTCCTCTCAAGTGGGAGAGGTTTTGGCCTTGGATGATAGCCGACATTGTGAGTCTCTTGCCTCTTTATTGTTTATGCTTTGGTAGTCGTTTGATGAAGAAAAACACAATAATAATCTAAGAAAAGAGAAGACCCTGATCTATTGACGTAAAAAACATTCACAAGCAGTTATCATTAAATAGAGAAATCACCTAATCTTGATGCCCTAGATTTCTCAACAAAAGATTCCACGCTAGTTGATCAATCCTTTTCTATCTTGTTTTCTGATTGGGCACAGCGAGGGGTACTATTTTCTGAGCAGACTGAATTCTAGAATTGAGCTCTCTGTGATTTGTTCTGTTGCTGGGACCTGTTGCACGTAAACTGAGTTCATCCCTAAGGACAGCAAAGTGCCGAGAGGCAGATCAAAACAATTTTCTGTGAATAAACCAAGCTAGAATCACACATTCTTTCTGTACCCATTTCTAAAGCATACATAATGCCCTGAGACAAGCAAAGGACTGGAGTTGGGTCTCCTATGACTTATTCTATGGCTTTCGAAGTGCATAGGAGGAATTCTGGGCAAACAAATATTTTTCTGTTGGTGATCCACATTCTCTGAAGGTTGAATTGAAACCCTAGCATAAAATCAAAACCTCCCAAATTATCCTGGAACAGGCTGCAGACCCTGAGGATCTTTTGTAGCGGGTCAAAGTAAAGACTGATCCTGAGGCAAATCAAAGGTTGTTGAAGGCCTCCTCTCACAAAATCCAAACTTCTGAAGGCTAATTGAGGCTCCCTGTAGTCCTTTCCAACAGCAAATTCATATTCTCCTGAAGATCATAGCCGTAACTGTAGGTCCTAGGGTTTATTCTAGACAGAACTCAGTTTGGAATTTAAAGGCAAGGTTTCTTTAAAAAATACCGAAGCTAATTGAAGGCATGAACTGAAATATAGGGCTATCGAATTATAGGTAGTTTTATTCTCTGTTGAAGCACTGTTATATTTCCTAATTTGTTGTATTACGTTGGGTGGCATTGGATCTCTATTTGTTGATAAACTGTTGAACTACATTGTTGAAATTATTACATTCCTGCTATTACATTTTTATATTGCAACTGTATCACCGTACACAACATATGAAATTGTATTGAAACCCTAGTAACTTACAGGAAAATGCTCGGGCGAAAATTTCCTGCGATATTACAACTCTCTAGTTTAGGCAATAATGAGTGATGATCCTTCATGCATTATGAAGGATCAAATATCTTAAAGGCATAAGATAACTCGATGCTCTTACATGCCTATACAAATGTATACGACAAACTAGATGCAATTATTTCCAAGTGTGAGGTGTCCTTGGTAGACTTTATACATGCTAGTTGATTATGCCAATAACCATTCATAATTGTCGGTGGACACTCTATATAATAAGAATTGGAAATATTTGCAAGGGAGTAAAAGACTCCAACGTGCAAAGACTCTGATGTAGTAAATAAATTGATATACAAATGATCTATGCAAAGATTGGGCTTGGCACAATAACAGATGCCTTTAATACAAAAGAATTGTAAGACTCTATGAAACAATCTCCTGTTATTTTACGTTCACTGAACAGCAAGTGATACGTTGATGGATCTCTAACAACTTCATATCGAGATGAAGTGACAGTAAATAAATGCAGTCCATGAATGTATGCTTGTGTGAGAAACTAAAAATTTTGCACCAGCTATTCTTTGAAATCCACGCTAGTGATGGCAGAAGGGTAAGGGGTAATCTATGGTATCAATGAAACTAATGAGGTACCCATGCTGAATAGGAAAGATGACAAATAATCAGGCAGAAGCCTGTGGTCTTCTGCAAAGCCTCCTTATAGCTAAAACAAATAATGTTCCTTCTCTTACTATGTTGGGGGATTCCCTTCTAATTATACAGCACATGGTAGAAGGATACTCTCCAAGGAATAAGAAATTGGAAAACCATGTTGCAAAAGAAATCCCCTCAATTAACTATTTCCATGTCTTATGGGATAAAAATAAAGTAGATGAATGTAACAATGAGGTGAATTAAAAGTGGATGGCCAATTAAGACCATCCTTTGTACCTTGAGTTTGGTCAACAGTTTGGTTATGAACATGAATGATTCTGCTAGCTCAGGTGGTCCAACAGTAAATAACTCCCAGATTTGAATGAACATGTGTATCTGCGCAAGTACAATGCAATGAGGGATTTTATCCTCAAATAGGTTGCATGTTTTGTAGATTTTGTTTTATTTTGGGTCATTTTGGAAGGTTTTCACCTCCAAAAACCCATACTTTGTCTGTCAGCTTAGTGTCCCTCAACTGAGGATAATTTTGACACAGGTTAGGCTAGATATACCTGAAGTATATAACAAAATTGAATTGTAACCCTCAATGTCAAACTGTGAACCAGGCACAGATCTTGAAATCGATACAAATCTTCTCATTTTTATTTATAAAAATTAAAAAACCACACTTCCAAAGAAAAGAACGTTTGCTTGGGAGGGAATAAAATCATTTTGGAAAATTATATTCATTGTAGATTGTGTTGAGTAAAACTCAAATGTGATTCTCGATAAAGGAGGTAGGAAGCAATCATCTACTGTAGAAGAACAGAAATCCCAACACTGGAACCAACCTCCCATTTATTCTGATATGGTTCTCAAACCTTAGACAGCCTTCTTTTCATCTACCCGTCTTCGCTATTTTGGCTAATCTATAACTGCATTTGTTGATGGGTAGAAGAATACTTAAACTGAATAGAATTACCATTGAGAAGTAGGATCACTCACTATCCGTTCATATATGGTCAATTGTGTACCGCAAATAAGCACCTGACGGGCTTCATTCGTCTACTTTTTCTGTTCTCGTGTTCCATTCAAAGTAGTCCTAGATGAACCGCTGTGATCTTCGAGAATGGATATCCCTTACTAGAGTAAACAACTAACTTTGTTGACAGTTCTTTGTCAATCCTGCATGCAATGAGGCAAAAAATACACATACGAATATGGTGAGGATGAAAGCTAAAATTGAACTGTTCCATGCAGAGTAATACCAGACAGACCCCTGTCGCCTTGAGATTGGATAAATCTATAAAAGTTATTAATCGCCTAACTTTGTTGGTTGATTACACATGGCATTGGTAGGGAAAAAATGTATGGTGGGGATGAAAACTGAAATTGAACAAGTGGACTTTTCGAGAGATGAAGCTGGGTGCCTATTACAATCTAGGAATCCCTTTTAATTTATTACGGTAGAGGCAAGATCAGGTGCAACGAAATCAGAAACTGCATCATGTGCAAGAAAGATCCTTATCTCTTGAACCAATAAAAAAATCCAGTGATAGTTGGATGTATAAGAATCCAAAGTGTAACAGAAATGAAAAAGAATGCTGGAAGAAAAATTCAAGACACAAAAGTGAGCCTGGTATAGACAAATTGACAATTGAAACTCGAAAATAAAGGCAATAAAAAACTTACGAAGATGCACCCAAAAGACCAGATTGGAACAGGTGGGAAGAAGTGAGTAACCACCGACAGCAATGAAACAATTCGGGAGTCTGATACCGAAGAGTCACAATCTGCACTGATAACCACAGTTGTGTTAATGAAAAAAAAAACCTTCGCTAAGATAGAGCCACTCAACGTAATAATAATATCAGCGATCCCATTGCAAACTTAAAACAAATGAGAGCTGGTTATACAGGAAAGAACTCAATCAAGCCGGAAAATGAAAGTATAACCCATTGCATTAACTGCCAAATTTTATCCTTTTATGTGAACCCTAAATTTATGGAATTAACAGCCGAGAATGAACAGCCATATTTTCTTAAAAAAACCCCAAACCAGAATGGAAGGGGGGAAATAGTGGAGTAAATAATACTGACACTGGACAGGACAGTTTCGACTCCCGCAGGATTTCTCACGGGTAACTGATTTTTTCGCGATTTTTACCGTTGTGGGGCTCTACCTGTGGGGATTCTGTGGACAAAACTGCAGTGACGATGAAAGTTAGTGAAATTAGAAAACACCACGCGAAAAAATAAAGTCGTAATGCCGGCACAGTGCGCACCTGTAACAGAGCGATTAGCCACCAATGTCTGGAGAAGGCGCTTATGATTGGTTTATTTGTTTTTAACCTTGGAAAAATATTGGCGCCAATATTGTGATTAAAACAATTTAGGAATTCGCAATTAACGGAGACAGGTTAGGCTACGTATTTTTGCGTGGTACCAAGGGAATTGATAGATTTTACCCTTGTTATATTATTATGAGAGGTTTTGCTTTTGGCTGGAATGGGGAGGAATTTTTATGTTTTTGAGTTTAATGCAACCTCGTTAACGGAGTGAGTTTCAAATCTAAAAAAAGTTTTAATACTAGCAGTTGTCTTTAAAAGGAATTTGGAAGAATTTAGAGCCACAAACTAGCCACTCGTAAGGATTAAGGTTTGAGTATGGTAAAATATGTTTTAAAAAATATCAATTATCGTCAAATAAGTTTAAATTATTCCAAAAAAATAAAAATTTCATATTTTTGTATTTTGTTGTTATTTGTTTGGCAATGTTTTATATTTTTATAGAACATTTTTATTTAGAAGGCTACAAAACAATTGCCAAGTCACTTTTTTCCATAGCGGTTTCAGATTGATGACCTTATTCACTCTCATTTGCGCACACACACCAATAACTCGAATGTTGATGCTTAAAACCTCCACCCCCACAAAATTGAAAAGTTGGTGAGTCAATGAATTCCAGCGACAACTCTCTTCACTGTGCATGCATGCTCTTTCTCTAACCTTGGTTCCCTGCCTCCCTGAATGACACATCAAAGTTTGTGTCCAACCCTAATCTGTGTGATGGCATACAGGCGAAACGGGATTGGATTGATCGGTTGGGTTTTATCGTGCAAGGGGGATCTTTTTTATATTTTTGAGTTTAATGCAACCTTATTAACGAAGTGAGTTTCAAATCTAGAAGGAGTTTTAATACTAGCAATTACCTTTAAAGGGATTTGGAAGAATTATAGAGCCACAAACTAGCCACTAGTAAGGTTTGAGTATGGTAAAATATGTTTTGAAAAAATATCAATTATCGTTAAATATGTTTAAATTACCAAAAAAAATCTTTAAAATTTCATATTTTTGTACTTTGTTGATATTTTCTTGGCAATGTCTTATATTTCTATAGAACATTCTTATTTGGAAGGCTACAAAACAGTTGCCAATTCACCTCCTCCGATAGCGGTTTTAGGTTGATGACCTTATCCACTCTCATTTGTGCACACACACCAATAACTCGAATGTTGATGCTGAAAACCTCCACCCCCACAAAATTGAAAAGTTAGTGAGTCAGTGAATTCTAGCAACAACTCTCTTCACTGCGCATGCCTCCTCTTTCTTTAACCTTGGTTCCTCGCCTCCCTTAATGACACATCAAAGTTTGTGTCCAACCCTAATCTGTGTGATGGCATATAGACAAAACGGGATTGGATTGATCGGTTGGGTTTTGTTGTGCAAGGGGGATCTCTCTGACCTATGTGCTTGTAGTTTATGTGTTAATGGCATTAAGCAAGTCACCAACAAATTAGTCTGAATGAATAAAAATGCCACCGAGACAATCAGTCACCCATGCTTTGACTTTGCAGTTCGTTATGCTACCAAGGTGAATGAATTTGAGCTAAAGAACCCAAAAACCACTTCTTATGTAATCAAATTGCCCATTCTCCTACCCAAATCAAAGAATAACAACCGTATGTTTTTAATTTCCACGTTTGTGGGAGATGTGGTGGTCATTTCTCTTTCAGAATTTCTGAGTATTTATCTCTTAAGGGCAAGGAGGAACCATGATGCCACATACAGGCAATTTGTAGAGAGGAATAAAGACCTTTTATGGGCAATCATGAAACCTACCATAGGCGTAGTGTGGTTCAACATAGAAAAGATCAAGGTTGTGACCCACAATTTTAGGCAGGACAACTTGATCGGTCAAGGGGGTTTCAGGACTATGTATAGGGGAATGCTTCCCAACAACCATCTTGTGGTCGTGAAGAGCATCAGGAATTGCTTTTCCAAAGCGGATGTAGAATTGTTAAATGAAGTGGAGATTATCAACCACATCAGGGTTCGAAATATGGTTGCTTTGAAGTGTTGTTGTGTTGTTAGTGACGACAATGCAAGGCACCAACAGTTTCTGATTTATGATTACATGCATGAGTGGATCAGAATTTGGGTCGGCAATATCTGGGTTGGGAGGAAAATCGACCTCATTCTCAAAGCGGAGTTGAAAAATTTTCACCCTCCAACATGTTTGCTTATTGTGCAGTGACAAAACCTGAACAACTTTGTTCCTAAGGCCGCTCAAAATATTGCTCGACACATTGGCTGTAATTCCAATAATAGTACTAACGTCAGCATTGCTTTAAGAGATATACAACCCGTGCCCAAATCAAATGTACCAGTGAGATCAAGATTTCTCTTCGCTCGCCTTTACGAACACGGAATACTTCTCTTTGCTCGCCTTTACGAACACGGAATACTTCTCTTTGCTCACCTTTATGAACACGGAATACTTTTCTTCACTCGCCTGTATGAACACGAAATAATTTTCCACTACACAAATTTTAACAAGAAAAAGGAGGACGAAAATGGACCTCTAGGATTGGATGGGATGAACAATGTTTGCCCAACCAGCTCCATAGAGGAAAACTTTAGGTGTAATTAACAAACACTTTCCTAATTCCTCACATTTAAAGTAGGTTTTAGTTCAATTTTGATGGAGCGTTCACAGGATTTATTTTGTGGAAAGACGTGTTTAGTATGGATATTTTCAGGTTGTTTTATTAGTTTGATGTGAAAGGGATTTATTTGGTGTGGAGGGGTGTTTAGAATCTATATTTTTAGGTTAGGTTATTTTATGAGTATCAATTGATTTATTGTTAATTATTAATTAGTTGACTTTTGGGTTATTTTATATTGTATATAGTAAAAATAAAATAATTGCATTTTATAATTTTAAGATATTTATATCTTTAAGGTTAGCTCAGTTGGTCGAGTCCTCGTTATTAAAGCACCTATGTTATTGAGAGGTCACATGTTTAATTCTATCAACACTATCGAGGTCATGTTTCGTGGTTGAGCCGACAA